>CALYLW010002263.1:0-2500 GCA_944989445.1 Ampullaceana balthica | reverse complement strand
GTTTGAACTTGAACTTGAACTATCCCTTAACCCGTCATTGGATCGTTTGGGCACCATCGTGAACTGCACACTGTCTCACCGCCATCTGTCCCGGTCCTGTGCTGCCTTTTAAGAGTCGCTGAATGACATGCGGTCCATTCTTTGATATCGTCTTCCCATCTCTTCTTTTGTCTGCCTCTTTTTCTTCCTCCCTGGACTGTGCCTAGCAATATAGTCTTTGCGAGACCTCCACATGTCCGTACCATCGTAGTTTCCTCTTCTAAATTGAGGTGAGAAGGTCCTCGCAGGAGCAAATGACAGCACTTATTTTGTTGCGGACCGCTTCGTTTGTGATGTGCGCTGTGTAGGAGATGTTCAATATCTTTCTGAAACATCTCATCTCTAGCGCATTGATTCTTCTTTGGGGGTCTGCAGTGAGCGTCCAAGCGTCACAACCATACAAGAAGACCGACATCGCCAGATAGCGCATAAGTCGGAGTCTTTATCTCAGGGAGAGTTTCTTGCTTTGCCAGGTGTGCTTTAGTTTACTCAGTGCTGCCATTGTTTGGGCCAATCTGGCAAGAATTTCTGGCTATGAGCCTTCGTCGGATATTATGGCCCCTACAAGTTTGGCCGCAATTATTAAACACATTCATTTACACACACTTTTTATTAGGTGGTAGCTTTGAACCCTTATAGCTGTGGCATGTGAACGCTGGGTCACTTACCAATAGACCGGCATAGTCTGTTGAAGCCACAAAAACCGTAAAAAAACACGTTTTTGACTATAAATCCTTTGTATACGAGATATAACAAAAAGAATGTTCATTATAATACGCATCGTACGATAATCCAAAAATCGAAAATTTTAGTTATGAATCAAATATATAAAGTATAATGAATTTATAATAAAACAAAACTTCTACAGTATGCCTCCTAAATTTCAGCTCGATTTGATCACGGGGGAAAAGGGTTATAAAAACATGTTTAACATAGTGCGCACCGTGAAATACATTAAAAATTAATAGCATTTACATTTCCAGATCGGGAATATAATTTTAAAAAGTATCCTCAATATAATACGCACTGCACAGCGCAACAGGAAAGTATTAAAAAGGTCGTTCAATATAATACGCACCGCGACACAATAGCACAAAAATTATTATGATATATAGAGATAAATAGAGATAATCTAAAAATGCATTAATTTAATTACAGTACATTCGATCAATCTGAAATTTTGAAACATAATTTTTATTATCGGCATGAGTCTGCCTGCAAATTTCAGCTCGCTGCTTACGAGAAAGTGGGTTAAAAATCGATCAAAAGTTTTTGCGGCAAATAAGCAATCAAGGCCTCAAGCAGACACCACGAGTTAATGTAAAGGATTTAATAAATTAACTTTTTTTTAAAAACGTAAAAAACCAAGTTTTTCACTATAAATCCTTTATGTACGAGACGTAACTAAAAGAATTTTCATTATAATACGCAGCGCCAGACCATCCAGAAATACAAAATTGCAGTTGTGTCGTAAAACATTTTTAATATAATGCGCACCGATCAGGAATATGTTTATAAAAAGAGTTGTCAATAAAATACGCACCTTATTGCGCGACAGAAAGGTTGTTCAATATAATACGCACCGCGACGCTCTATCTCAAAAAATAGCATGATACAGAGGAATAAATAAAATAATCTAAAAAATCAATAATTTAATTACGGTACATGCGATCGATCTGAAATTTTGATACATTGTTTTTATCATCGGTACGAAAACTGCCTGCAAAATTTCAGCTCCCTAGCTTAGGAGCAAGTGGGTTAAAATCGATCAAAAGTTTTAGCGACAAGCATGGGCGGGCGGCCGGGCGGGCGGCCGCAGACACCACGAGTTAATATAAAGGATTTTAAAATAAGTAAAAACCAAGTTTTTGACTATAAATCCTTTATGTACGATACATAACTAAAAGAATGTTCATCATAACACGCAGCGCAAGACAATACAAAAATACAAAATTGTAGTTATCTGTCGTAAAACATGTTTAATATAATGCGCACCGATCATGAATATGTTTATAAAAAATATTGTCAATAAAATACGCAACTTTTTGCGCTACAGGAAAGGTTGTTCAATATAATACGCACCACGAGACTATAGCAAAAAAAGTTAACATGTTACAAGGCCTCAAGCAGACACCACGAGTTAATATAAAGAATTTAATTTTTTACTTTATTTTAAAACTCATTTAAAATTTAATTTATAATACTTTGAGACATATTATAACTAACGTGTGTTAGTTTTTTTTTAAATCGTTTAAGTAACTTAAACGTAAACTGTGTTTACAAAAATTAAATTCAAATTAAAAAAATACATTTTAAAGTAGGCATTTATTTAAATTTTCCTAAACTATTAATTTAATATATGAAGGTTAATCTATATTAATCCTAAACTAACTTGATATAATAGGTAGCACAGATTAGCGTGGGTCTGTTAATGTAAGTGGCACGCTACTTTACTTCGATC
>CALYLW010002262.1:0-58666 GCA_944989445.1 Ampullaceana balthica | reverse complement strand
GCCGGTGTTGCAAAATAAATCCTCCCCCATACAGAGTCTCCCCCCGGAGACTCTGTTTTAAAACAAATCCTCCGGGGGGAGAAAATGTTTTCCTCCCGATTAAAATAATTTCGCCCCTACCCTGTAAAATATTGTCTCCCCCAAAATAAATTCGCCCCCATCATACTTTCGATATAAAACAAAGAGATCATTAAAAATCAAAAGAATAAAGAATACTTACTTGTGTATTGCTGTAATATTCACACATGTTTAATGTAATACTATTTATGGTAGTGGCGTAGATATAGAGAGATAAGAGGGGGGTGCGGTCCATACCGTTTGACACCACTCAGGGGCGTGACATAATATTCACACATGTTTACTGTAATACTAGTTATTGTAGTGGCGTAGAAATAGAGAGATAAGAGGGGGGTGCGGACCATACCGTTTGACACCTCTCAGGGGCGTGACATAATATTCACACGTGTTTACTGTAATACTATTTATTGTAGTGGCGTAGAAATAGAGAGATAAGAGGGGGGTGTGGACCATACCGTTTGACACCTCTCATGGGCGTGACATAATACTCACAGATGTTTACTGTAATACTACTTATTGTAGTGGCGTAGAAATAGAGAGATAAGAGGGGGTTGTGGACCATACCGTTTGACACCTCTCAGGGGCGTGACATAATATTCACACATGTTTACTGTAATACTATTTATGGTAGTGGCGTAGATATAGAGAGATAAGAGGGGGGAGCGGACGATACCATTTGACACTTCTCAGGGGCGTGATATAATTTGAAAAATTACTTAATTACTTGATTTTTTCCCGCTGTACAAATTGACGCACAGGCAGTTTTGGGGTGTAAAAAGGCAGTTGTTTTGTTTCATAAAGCAAGGATTATGTCTTTATAGGCATGGGTTTGTGTTGTTACTATAAATAGTAAGTTTGTACAACGTCGGGTGTTCAGACGATGAGAAGGTTTCTTAATATCTAGAGTCGGGGGGAAAGGGTGGGAGTGACCCAATTAAGTAACCGCACGGAGGGAACAAAAATCGGGCTACGACACTGACCTGTTTAACTTATGACCTGATTATAAAGTCTTTTTTTAAAAAAAACTCTGTGGGCTATGCATTGTTATTGTGAGACGCAGAGGCGAGGCGTCAATGGAGGTGGGGGGGGGTACTGGTGGTGCTGACTGCACTAGCTGACACTATCACAAGGGGTAAAACAAAATCTAAAATTAAGTTTGTTCCCGTTATTTGGCACTAGAAGACTCGGAGGAGGACTATGGGTTTAGTCGTGAGGGGGTGACATATTGAGCTTATATACATATATATATATATATATATATATATATATATATATATATATATATATATGTGTATATATGTGTGTGTGTGTGTGTGTGTGTGTGTGTGTGTGTTAGATATTACAAATGCTTTGTACGGAATAAATGTGATTTCAGTTTCAGTTACTTTTATTTAGTCAAAAGTTTGCGTACACACACAGACATAGATTTTTAAAATTAAATTATTTTGTAAACATTCAGAAATACAGCGCAATTATTGAACCTTATTTTCATAACATCACCATGCACGAATAGATTATCTCATATCACGATTGTGAAATTATCTTTTACTGTACACGTGTATTATTTTTCTTTATGAATTTGAATTTTTAAATGCCATAACAGTTTTAAATACAACGAATATATTAAAATTTCAAAGCATTTTACACATGTTACAAAAAATTTAGACGTTGGCTCCAATATTCATGACTAACATTAAATTTTCTGCCTATAATTTATACCGCCCCTTTCTAGAGTGTCTAAACTAATTATGACATTATGGACTGGACAGCCCAATCTAGAGTTGTGTCCATAAGAGAAAAAATAATTAAGAAAATTGTATCTATCCGTTAACATATTTTACAAAGTCTTTAAATGGTACTTTGATTTTACTATTTATATTGCTAGATATTCTAAAATATTAGAAAGCTTTAGGAGATAAAAAAAGAGTATTAACACAAGAGAATCACAACTACAGGTTATTATTTTCATTTAGTAGGTATAAAATACTTCGAGGATAACAATTAAGCTACAATTGCAAATCGCATAGTGAGAAAAGATTCTTTTTAAAAAAATGATCAATACTTTCATTACAAAAACTAGTACATGTATTGCAAAATTTATCTTTCAAATATTAAAAAAAAATTATTAAACAAAATATTAAACATACATGCATACATACATAACATACATACATGCATACATGCATACATACATACATACATACATACATACATACATACATACATACATACATACATACATACATACATACATACATACATACATACATACATACATACATACATACATACAAACATACATACATACACACACACATACATACATAAATACATACATACATACATACATACAAACATACATACATACATACATACACACATACATACATATATGCATACATACATTACATACATACATACATACATACATACATACATACATACATACATACATACATACATACATACATACATACAAACATACATACATACATACATACATACATACATACATACATACATACATACATACATACATACATACATACATACATACATACATACATACATACATACATACATACATACATACATACATACATACATACATACATACATACATACATACATACAAACATACATACATGTATACGTACATACATAAATCATACATACACACATACACACTCATATAAATTACTCCCTAATGCGTCCCTTTGCGTGATTATTACATTATAATAACTCATTAGACTACAGGTGACCAGACCCTTAGTAATTGAGAGCCGTTTTAAAATATTTAAAAATTGTTGAGAGTTGCATTGAAGCATTATGAGTCATAAAACCTGGCTTGGAAATCTTTCAGTAATCCTTTTAATATATCTTTCATAAATTGCACGCGAGCCGCAATGTGAACACAGAAGAGCCGCATGCGGCTCGCGAACCGCGGTTTGACCACATTTCTTAGAACGTGAAGGTTTCCTAAGCAGACTTCTTCATACCTCAGCTAACTATGACTCGATAGACAACTTAAATGGCCAATACGTGCCCACCTTGAAGCAATCTATCTACTAAGACATATAGCTAGTCTTTACCCGCTCAACAAAAGACGCTTCATGTTTTCCTGTCGCATTTCATCAATAAACAACCCCACCTCTGTGTTACCCCTTAAGTCTCCAGGATTCTAACATTCCGTAAGGTCATTGACCTTATGCCTAACTAATTCAGCGGCACACCTAAACGGGAATCTCAAGCTAACTAAGCGCCCCATCTCAACCCAGATCTCCACAACACTTTGATCTGGGTTATATTGTGAATTTAACGCAATGGGTATCACCAACCCTAGCTAAGACACTGATTGTTTAATCGTGTAACTTACTGTAACCTGTTTTTAAATCCTTTATATTAACTCGTGGTGTCTGCGGCGGACCTTGCTTGCTTGCTTGCTTGCTTGTCGCCAAAACTTTTGATCGATTTTTAACCCACTTGCTCGCAAGATAGCGAGCTGAAATTTTGCAGGCAGTTTTGTACCGATGATAAAAACAATGTATCAAAATTTCAGATCGATCGCATGTACCGTAATTAAAGTATTGATTTTTTAGATTATTTTTTTTATTCCTATGTATCATGCTATTTTTTGAGATAGAGCGTCGCGGTGCGTATTATATTGAACAACCTTTCTGTCGCGCAATAAGGTGCGTATTTTATTGACAGCTCTTTTTATAAACATATTCCTGATCGGTGCGTATTATATTAAACATGTTTTACGACACAACTTCAATTTTGTATTTCTGGATGGTCTGGCGCTGCGTATTATAATGAACATTCTTTTAGTTACTTCTCGTACATAAAGGATTTATAGTCAAAAACTTGGTTTTTTACGGGTTTTTCTTATTAAATCCTTTATATTAACTCGTGGTGTCTGCGGCGGACCTTGCTTGCTTGCTTGCTTGTCGCCAAAACTTTTGATCGATTTTTAACCCACTTGCTCGCAAGATAGCGAGCTGAAATTTTGCAGGCAGTTTCGTACCGATGATAAAAACAATGTATCAAAATTTCAGATCGATCGCATGTACCAGTAATTAAATTATTGATTTTTTAGATTATTTTTATTTATTCCTATGTATCATGCTATTTTTTGAGATAGAGCGTCGCGGTGCGTATTATATTGAACAACCTTTCTGTCGCGCAATAAGGTGCGTATTTTATTGACAACTCTTTTTATAAACATATTCCTGATCGGTGCGCATTATATTAAACACGTTTTACGACACAACTGCAATTTTGTATTTTTGGATGGTCTTGCGCTGCGTGTTATAATGAACATTCTTTTAGTTACGTCTCATACGTAAAGGATTTATAGTCAAAAACTTGGTTTTTTACGGGTTGTTTTTTTTTACTTTATTTTCTAAATTTAAAAACCTTGGCTACATTTGATTTGTTAAATTTTCTCCAGTAACTTTAGTAAACGCTACCGATAATAGACAGTAATAATGAATTATTTTAATGCACACATAGAAATCGGTAATTTCGTTTAGGTCCTTAACACATGATCTACCCACAAACGTAAAGAGTGAATTCTTGTTCCAAAATATCGGTGTCACGTTCTCGTATTACTTGATCATCTTTGTATTTCAGTTCATTTGTCTGATATTCTTTTAAATAACTCTGGGCAATTAACCAACTCTAAATATGTGTCTATACGGGCATAAACCCACTTAGCCCGCAAATTGCTACGCCCCTGACAAAGCTTAAGATTGCTCAATTTCCAATAATCATACAGAAATGAATGTAGAACAAATACAAATTATGTTTTAAGTCATAAAGTTTAACAAAACAATTATTTATAATTTTCAATAATTAAGGGGAGGGTTTATTTTAACCCGGAGACTTCATTTTAAAACAAAGTCTCCGGGGGCGACTTTATTTGGGGGAGACTTTATTTCGTGACACCGGCCTTAGGGCAAGGCGAAGAAGGCAACCGCCTTGGGCCCGATCGCTTTTCAGGGCCCAGCGCTTCAACTAAACATTTTTACTACTTTTTACAATTTTACTACTATTACGTAATTTCGCAATACTTGTTTTTTATAACAACAGTATCCAGAAAACTTTTTGTTTTCATGATGAAATAATTGGAAAAATACCGTAATAATATAATAAAATATTATAAACATCCTAAATCCTAATGTAAACAATATTTTTACTAGAGCATTTCAGTAAGCATTTATGGCATTTGTGGACTCAGGATAACATTTTAAATAAGAAAACACCATTTTTAGGGCTTTAACTTGCTATGGTAAGTGAAAATGCCATTGTGAGACTATCTGATCATGAGAAATGAAAGGGACATATGACATATACTTTGGAATGGTTTAGGTGGAAAACAGTCTAACAAAACAATGCACAATTGACAAGCCAAGCCAAAAAAATAATAAAGAATGAAAAGGCTTGTTTGTTGTTGTTTGTTGTTGTTTGTTGTTGTTTGTTGGTATAGTGTATTTCAACGTCTCCTTGCCATTGTCCAATTTATCGCTGAGAAATTTCGTAGTCCAGTCGATAAACTACATCAGGCGCACAATGGAAACTTTTGGGTCTCGTAGCATTGCTGGCAAAATATGATCCGGTTTTTCAGGAAAATATGCGAAGAATAAAAATTATGAAATTCATTATCACTACTTTGGGAAAGTGAATTCAAAACGAACTCATTTCGTTGATGGGAAATGAGTTAAGGAAAATTATTATAGGAACAGTAAAATCAGCTAAATACTCTTCAGTAATATTTGATTGAACACCTGACCAATGAGGTCACAAGAGCAGATGTCACTGACCATGCGCTATGTAAGCCCAGGAGGCGGATATTCTGAAGTAACTCATGAACACTTCATATGTTTTCTAGAAGTAGAAGAAAGTACTGGGCAACAACTGCTTGATGTCTTACTATTGGAAGTGACAAAATTGGACTTAGATATTTCTGATATCCGCGGTAAAGGATACGAAAACGGTACGAACATGAAAGGGCATAAGTCAGGCCTACAAGCTCGTCTTTTACAATCAAATCCTAGGGCAATTTTTACCCCTTGTACCCGTCACAGTTACAACTTGCTGCTATGTTGTATGGCAAAATCTTGTCCTGATGCAATGAGTTGTTTTTTTTGTATAATTCAACAAATCTATCTTTTATTTTCTACTTCATCAAAGCGATGGGTTTTACTTTATAAGTATGTTCGAAATATTTCTGTGAAACCAATTTGTGAAACAAGATGGGAAAGCCATGTGGAAAGTGGAAAGGTAGTGCGATATCAAGTATCTAGGATGCATTGTTCGAAGTTGCAGAGCAAAGTAGTGATCCAAAATCTCGAATTAAAGCAGAGTCATTGCGCAAACAACTAAATAACTTCAATTTCGTTGTTTCAAATGCTTTTTGGTACGACATATTGTTCCTATTCAATTAGATCAGCAAAGAGTTACAAAATATTTTTGTCGGTCTAGCAACTGCAGTTGACAGCATGGATGGAACGTACGTGCAAAGGGTTGAAATCTTTACTAAAATGGAGGTTTTGAAACAATAATAGCATTTGCAAAAGAAATTGCCACAGACATAGACGTTGAACCCATTGAACCCAGTTGAAAAATAAAACAACAAAAAACAAAACAATTTACATATGAAGGAGAAGATGAAAGATTTGTAGATGCACAAGAAAAAAATTAGCACATATTTTTCAAACCAGATTGTTGATATGCAATCATGTCTATGGACAGTCGCCTTGTACAATTTCTATGGCATCATGACTTGTTTTGGATTGCTTTACAAATTGCATCAATTAAAAAAAATGATCTACAACACTGCTGTATGAATCTCGAGAAAAGCTCATAGCCGGCTAAAGTAAGGATCTTGAGGGTTTCATGCTTGCTGAAGAGTTGCAATCAGGGGCGGATTAAGACTGCACGGGGCCCCTGGATGCAATTAAAACTGGGGCCCTATTCAGCCAGCGTCCCTTTAAATAAAATTATTTCTAGCAGCTAATATAAGACTGTAACGAAATAGTCCATTGGTTCCTTGCTCATGCTTTGTCTGTACTACGGGATCGGCCTTCCCAGCCAAAAAGATTATTCATGAAGAAACCGAACACGAAGCTATAACTGTATGCAGGTATCCTAAAATGAAGTGTAAAAAGACAAATGAAAATTTAATTTAATTATCTAAATCTGTTTTTTTAAGTTTTAGGATTTTCAATTGTAAAAATAAAACTGTAATTATTGATGGCCCAATGCCGTTATAGAGCAAAAATTTAATTTTTATTTTCCTACTATTTTAAAATATGTAGAATTGCAAATTTTTGCATGGGTCTCGCTACTCATTTGCTGCCTTGGGCCCCGCATACCCTAGGGCCGGCCCTGCTCCCAGAGATATGAGGAAACAAATGGAACTAAAACTCGAAAGACAAGCATCTTCACATTTTGGAATGAATGATACATACCACACTAAAATTGTATGAGCAGTATTTCATTAAAGAAGTTACGTGCCGAGGAATCCTTCATCAAATCAAAGAATTAAGTTTGTTATTCTTCGAGAATGCTGGCTGCATCAAGGGAAGCAGAGAATGGATTTCGTGTCAATGTAATTTCTTCTTCTTCAGCTCAGTGAAGTAGCACGTGAGTTCGTCTTCAAGGGAAGTAACGCTTGAGTTCGTCTTCAAGGGAAGTAACGCTTGAGTTCGTTTTCAAGGGAAGTAACGCTTGAGTTCGTTTTCAAGGGAAGTAACGCTTGAGTTCGTCTTCAAGGGAAGTAACGCTTGAGTTCGTCTTCAAGGGATTCCAGATGCCTAGTTATCTCCTTTTTTAAACTTTCATTTGTTTCACCTTCAGTTACATCCACCAAATCTACCACACTGCAGAGTTTCTCAAACCTGGCAATGATTCCAAGAGTTATGTTTCTTCGCCAGTTTTGCAGCTTGGATAGATGTCTCTTGATTATCGTCTAATTAATTCGTTTCCTTTCCCTGAAGTTTAGGTTAAGCCTATTTGTAATAAACCTGCTAGATATGCTGCTATTTTCAACTGAGATTTGACGTTTAAATGTATTAAAAGGTCAAGTTTCCTTTGCATTTAATGGAACAACTTGATTTCACCACTCAATTCAAAGACACGGTTCAAATTATTTCAACACAAAGACACAACTAGATATAAAAAGTGCATAATGGTGTCGCCCCTTGAAAACCCTTCGCGACCAAAAGGTTGGTAACCCGCGCTCAAGTAAAAGTCAGTAAAACTAACATTGCTGTAAATATAAGTGATATTATTTGTGATACCTGGGCTAAATAAGATTCGTTAAAGTACCACATCATGTGTTCAGTGCGTAACATTTTCTAGCGTGTTTCGTATTTTAAAATAATGAAACAGATGAAATAAAATTGCGGTTTAAAAAGTTTGGAAGTTATATATATATTTATGTAGCTCAGGGGCGTGCACGAATTTTTCGATGATCAATAGAAACTCTCACAAAGCGCCCTCCTTATTCCTGGTATTGGTAAGTTCATTCGGCTAGCAGTAGGTCTGTCAGACAATTTCTTTCAAGATTAAATAGGGCTAGGTGTGGGGGGTGTGGGGGTCAAGCCAAAGTAGGGTTAGGTGTGGGGGTGTGGGGGTCAAGCCAAAATATGGTTCGGTTGAAGTGGGGGGGGGGTGAAGCGAAATTGAGCGTTGTGGAACAAATGGATTTGTAAAGTATCATTTGTGTGTGTTTATAATAATTCAAAGTTATGCTAATACATCAAAAGTGAGAACAGGTCAATGTTTGATTCTTCAATGTCTCTGCAGGAAACGTAGCACACTGCCAACAGGGGTGGAAACCTCAACCTTGACCCCGCGTGTTCTAAAGTTCATGGACTTGAACCCACGGCCTAACGGCCCATTTGTGTTCAACTTTAAAGGTTGTGAGTTCAGCCAGTGCGCGATGACGTATACACCTGAGGAGGTGGACGTTATGATGATTAACGGAGCCAGGCTAAGGAACGTCACTATACCACCACGGCTCCCTGGTCAGATGTAAGTATATATGTCACTATACCACCACGGCTCCCTGGTCAGATGTAAGTATCTATGTCACTATACCACCACGGCCCCCTGGTCAGATGTAAGTATCTATGTCACTATACCACCACGGCCCCCTGGTCAGATGTAAGTATCTATGTCACTATACCACCACGGCTCCCTGGTCAGATATAAGTATCTATGTCACTATACCACCACGGCCCCCTGGTAAGATGTAAGTATCTATGTCACTATACCACCACGGCTCCCTGGTCAGATGTAAGTATCTATGTCACTATACCACCACGGCCCCCTGGTCAGATGTAAGTATCTATGTCACATGATGGCCACCTGGCCAGATGTAGCTTTCTATGTCACATGACTGTCCTGTATATTGTCTATATTTATTGTTCTTGTTGTTCCGCAGTAACAGACTAAGAAACTCTTTACATTTTGTTTTCTCTTGTCGTTGGTTGGGTTTGTGAGTGACCAGTCTTTACACTTGTGTCCATGAATAGGACAAGAGATGATTGTAAAGTCACGAGTAGGGTTTAGTGCACTGTCATATAACTTTCTCTGCCGTCCATTTGGTTAGTAGGTTGCTGCGCCCTTCTGTACTACGGACATGAGGTAGGAGACTAAGTCTTTGGCAGCTGCTTCTCATCAGTTGTGCTTATTGCCTAACGCTTTGAGTGAAATATTGAGCGTATCATTGTAACGATTTATTTGACCTTGGTGACCTCTCTGCCCATTTCTTTGACCTTGGTGACCTCTCTGTCAATTTTTTTGACCTTGGTGACCTCTCTGTCCATTTTTAAACTCACAAAAAGCCTCCTTGGGAGCCGTTGGTCTGATTTGCTGGCAACATGCCACCCCACCCCCCACCCCCGCCCAGCGTAAGTGGGCTTGTATAGATGCTTGCAAGTCCAGCCGTGACGAGTACAGTATGGTCTGAAGTAGTTCGTCCAGCCATTTGATATTGAGAATCGTCCTGAGGGTTGTTGTGTGGAAATGGTTCACAGTTGTTGCATGCGTTGGTACAATGTCCAGTTGTTGCATGCGTTGGTACAATGTCCAGTTGTTGCATACGTTGGTACAATGTCCAAGTTATTGCATACGTTGGTACAATGTCCAAGTTTCGCCTGTGGGGCGTAGGGAGCTCAACTGCTCTGTAAAATGTTGATCTATAAATAGTTTGTTGAAGATTTCCTTTCTTTTCCAGGCATAGTCATACAGTCAGTCAAACGTTTGATTTGTTTTGTTGTTGTTGTGTATTATATGTTATGTTTTTAGACGAAGACATGATTTGATTAACTAATTTTGTCTAGCCTTTTTTGCTGATACTAATACCGAGTACCGAGTACTTGATGAAAAAAAAATTAACTTAAAAAAAAATATTCAATGGCATACTTGAATAAAAATTATTTTAAAATAAAATTTGAACATCAAAATTTTATTTTTAGGTTTTTTAGTTTTAAAGTTATGAATTTTTAAAGTGTAGTTCATTTTGTCACAACCCCCTAGGCATCGCCACATCTATCATAACCAATATATCACTCACTACTTTATGCTGCGGCGCCCCTTTTTTAAGGGCGCCTATGGCGCCCACCTTTTTCAAAAGCCCACCTAATTTTTACTGATATGATAAATATTTAATATTAAACTTTCTTAAATGTACACAAAGTATTTTATAATAGGGATTTTTTTTGGGTCAAAAGTCCAAGTAACTTATCATTGTATGATAAATATGAAATATTCCTGAAATGTACACAAATTATTTATATAATATTTTTTACAGTGCTAATCACCACACGATTTTTTAAAGTAATTTTAGAAAGCAGTGCACCAAATTACTGCACTAAAAAAATAACTCTTTGAGTCAGTCAGCACTGTTTACAAAACAGCTGACGTCATAGGTTCGTGCGTTTTTTGGTTAATGTTAATCTGGAAACCATAAGGATTATGATTTAGCGTTAGGCCACAATCAGCGATAATTGAGCGTAAATATATATATGATGATGACAAAGCGAACTCTTCTCTATAAAAATGTACACAAATAAATTATGAATTCCTTTTGAGCGTTTGAACCTTCAACTTTGATACATTTTAATTAATTCTAACCAATGGCTTTTGCACACGGCCACTTCTTATGAATGAAACAATGAGAACAAAGCAGTAGGCCTAGTAATAGAGTCAAAATGAGGTTGAAGGATGAATGGTTACCAATGACAACAAGTCTGCACATGGTACATTTTGTTATTCCATACGAAACGAAATATTTTAGACATGCGATTCTGCGTGCATCTTTGCTATTGGAGCAATTACGTAATACTCGGCATCGCCATCACTTACACGGCCGATTGCCGAGTATCTCCGAGTATACGAAAATCGGCCGATGCCGAGCAGCCGAATCGACTATCGGTTCGGCCCTAATAATTACCTTCTTCACCATGTTTAACTTTTATTTATCTCCATGTATCAGTACTAACTATTACAATTTCTTATGGGCAATACTCACTACATCACACTCTTCATTCTGTCTTATTAACGTTTTAAATATAAAATAGTTATTAAGTCTATCGTTCTCCAATTATTTAATCTCATGTCTCAGAAATCACAATACACCCGGAAGATGAATGGTCTCCCCTAATATTACCATGTCTTGTTGTTGTCTCGTATTGTCTCCCAATATCCTACCATGTCTCGCTCTGTCTCACCATATCCTATCATTTCTCGCTCTGTCTCACAATATCCTACCAGTCTCGCTCTGTCTCACCATATCCTACCATGTGTCGCTCTGTCTCACCATATCCTACCACGTCTCGCTCTGTTTCACCATATCCTACCATGTCTCGCTCTGTCTCACCATATCCTACCTTGTCTTGCTCTGTCTCCCCATATCCTACCATGTCTCGCTGTGTCTCACCATATCCTATCATTTCTCGCTCTGTCTCACCATATCCTACCATGTCTCGCTCTGTCTCACAATATCCTACCATGTCTCGCTCTGTCTCACCATATCCTACCATGCACGTCTCGCTCTGTCTCACCATATCCTACCATGTCTCGCTCTGTCTCAACATATCCTACCATGTCTCGCTCTGTCTCACCATATCCTACCATGTCTTGCTCTGTCTCACCATATCATACCACGTCTCGCTCTGTCTCACCATATCCTACCATGTCTCGCTCTGTCTCACAATATCCTACCATGTCTCGCTCTGTCTCACAATATCCTACCATGTCTCGCTCTGCCTCACCATATCCTACCATGTCTCGCTCTGTCTCACAATATCCTACAATGTCTCGCTCTGTCTCACCATATCCTACCATGTCTCGCTCTGCCTCACCATATCCTATCATGTCTCGCTCTGTCTCACCATATAATACCATGTCTCGCTCTTTCTCGCCATATCCCACCATGTCTCGCTCTGTCTCACTTTGTCTCCCAATCTCTCACAGATGGCTCATGTACTCTAAAGAGCCAGTTAACGACGATCGCTTCTTCTACCTCAAAGATGTGAAGTTTAACAAGAAATTCAATTGGACAAGGACTTACAGAAATGACTCGACCTTCTGGAGTCCATATGGCATCCTGGTGGAAAAACCACATCCACCAATCAAAGATTATGGTAGGTTTGTTTTACAATTACAACCACATATCAGAACGTATGATAGGTAGGTTTAAAATCACATCCACCAATCAAATGTATAGTTGGTTTATTTAAAATCCCGTGTCTATCCAGAATCTCAGTGCGGTTTCCGGGGTGGTCGGTCTACCATAGACATGGAGTTCTCCATACGGCAGCTCCAGGAAAAATGCAGAGAGAAACATATGCCACTATACATTGCCTTTCTGGACCATACGAAAGCTTTTGATTTCGTCAGTCACAAAGGGCTATTCCAAATCCTGGTAAAAATCGGCTGTCCCCACACCTACTCGTCATCATCAAACAGTTCCATGAAAATTTGCAGGGCACAGTGCAGTTCGATGGAGCTACGTCAGAAGCCTTTCCAGTCAGCAGCGGAGTTACACAAGGTTGTGTACTTGCACCAACACTATTCGCAATATTCTTCTCTGTACTGCTTTGATACGTATTCAAGGATAGCAGTGATGGAATCTGGTTACACACCAGAGCTGATGGAGGACTTTTCAACACTGCCCGCCTCCGAGCCAAGACCAACACGACAGTATCCTAATTCGTGAGCTACTCTTTGCGGATGATGTGGCATAAACAGCACACACAGAAACTGGTTTGCAACAACTCGTATTAAGCTTCTCCAATGCTGCAAAGAATTTGGTCTGCAAATCAGCTTGAAAAAGACAAACATCATGGCCCAAGACACACAACCTCCCCCTACCATCAATATCGACAATGAAAACTTGGAGGTTGTTGACAGCTTCACCTACTTGGGTTCCAAGGTCTCCAATACATTGTCCATTGAAGAGGAAATAAACAGTAGAATTGGCAAGGCAGCTGCCACAATGGCTAAATTAAGCAAACGGGTCTGGCAAAACACCAAGTTAACAGAGAAAACCAAACTGTGTGTCTATAGAGCCTGCGTCATTAGTACACTGCTATACGGGAGCGAGACATGGACCACTTATACATCCCAAGAGCGCAAGCTTAATAGCTTCCACTTGAGATGCCTGCGACGCATCCTATGCATTAAATGGCAAGACAAAGTGCCTAATACTGAGGTCCTATTGCATGCCAATACCCAAAGCATGTTCTCAATCCTTAGTGAAAGACGCCTGAGATGGCTAGGACATGTTAAAAGAATGAGCCCTGGCCGAATCCCCAAGGACCTCCTATATGGAGAACTGGCATCAGGAAAGAGGAAGACATGTCTCCCACGTCTGCGATTTAAAGATGTCTGTCAAAGGGATATGAAAGCAGCCAGAATACGCACTAACGACTGGGATTGTAAGGCAGAAGACCGATCTACGTGGCATACAGTTGTCAAAGAGGGTGTCATAGTAGCCGAGGAGCGAAGGATGGAGGAGGCTACAGACAGAAGAGCTAGGAGAAAAGCCAAAACATTTGGAAGCACAGAACTCGTGTGTAAAAGCTGTGGTAAAGACTGTCACTCAAGGATAGGACTGCACCGCCACTCGAGGAAATGCAACCCAACTCAACAGTGATGCAACATCGTCTAGCGAGACGGAAGGATGCCGATTATTATTTAAAATCGAAGCCTCTGGTCTAAGATGTTGGTAACTTTTATTTTACTTCCAATCCACCGTGAAAATAGTTCATGAGATATGTTTAAATGTTAACTACCAGACATTAAATGTAATAGTGTTAAAACCGAGCCCCCAAAAAAGAAATTGAATAACGTTTAATCCAAGTTGAAGTTTTTAATATGCTTTTATTTACTGTTAATATTCAAGACTTACTTTCTTCAGCTTCCCAATCTTCTTCTCTAAGATATAATTTTTATATATTTTTTAAAACTTCATTTCATGTTATTTTTACAGACGCATGTTTAAAAATTAAAGTGTATTCCTCAATCGAATTTCATTTCTAGATCGTGACTAAACTACCAACCATTAAATATTTACGACCTGATATCCCTCTTGCTTCATTTCTGTTCACCACTTACTAAAGTTAAATGATATACTCCATATTATTATTAACTTGAAATAAACAACTTCTTAGGGGCCGTCCATAAATGACGTCACGCAATTTTGACAGATTTTTTTTATCCCCCCCCCCGGCCCGGATTTAAGAGACCCAGGGCCCCTAGGCACTTTTTACTTTGGGCCCCCAAACCATCTCGAAGCAATTTTGGAAATTTAGCAAATTAAATTCTGCAGTACAGAACATATAATTTGTTTTGACTTTAGTGACTTTAATAAACATCAAAAATAATATTCGTCTTCAGAGACATATCTCACAATGAAAGAAAATTTATCTACATGAGAAATGTCCGGAGTAGAGTCCACAGAAATAGAGAAATATTTTGCTTGTTTTTTTTTCAGTCACGATTGTATTGTAATTATTTCTTTTTCTTCCTTTTCTGCCATGATATTAATCATTTCATCGCATATTTTTGACGAAAGATATGATGTTGTGCCACGTCCTTTGTTACCGTGGCGTTTTATGTGTAAGTCCAGAAAAGGATCAAACTCAGCCAAAACTTCTATGGTCATAACACTGTTCCCACTGTTGTTTTTTTAAAAATCCAAATCAGAAAGTGAGCTCACAACAGCCACAATGCGCCTCAAAACCTATTCGGTGGCTCCCTGGCTTCCTATTCCCCGATCTAACATTTTCCCTGTCAATATATTGGTGACCAAAGGTATGCAGGTGGAATTGTAGAAGGCCATCTAGTTAAATGCATTAAAACGAACTTCATTGAAACCTTTGGCAGGTCCCCATAAACTACCTGTGACATCTCCCTAGCCTCTGGTCAAGTCAGTCGACATTAAAAAAATTGTTCTCCCGGTCCCTGTCAATTATCTGTAATCTGAAACCCAAATCCCGGCTCGGGCGGTGTCTTGTCCTGTGTGTGGTATGGGGAGGGGGGAAGTCGGGGTCGTGCCGTTTTTACTGGAGGTGCAATCTGTCACACCCACCCTACGCCTTCTCCACAATATCGCAACAGCAGCTCAGAACGCGGCTTACAATGACAAACCAACACAAACAAACCCCGTGCACTTGACTACTGGGCAGTGTATGCAAAATGTAGTAAAAATATTTATTATACTATTATTTTCGATAAAGCTTTTTGATAATGAAGCCAGGCTTTTGGGCTTATGTAAAGATTCCACCACCGGGGCCCCTTGGCTGGCTGGGGCCCTAGGCCCGGGCCTTGTGGGCCTAGGCGGAAATCCGGCCCTGCCCCCCCCCTCGTCACGCGTCGTCACAAAAAGTTAGACCACCCCTTCTAAAAATACGTCGTAAAGCTTTGACCCCCCCCCCAAAACCTACTTATTTTCTATTTAAACATAAGTATCTTTAAAATCACTTTTATTTTTATTTAAGTATTTATAATTTATTTAGTGAAGGTCTACATTGTAATATCGTAACCTGCGTGAAGCGTTTTTAAAAAAAGGCTTAACCGGCTTTAAGAAAACGAGCTGTTTTAACATGCTAAGACGATATTTTATTTTAATGCATACAAATTAAACATTGACTATTAATCATCACGGTTAACGTCTTTGTTTAGAATAAAAATTATTTTAAAATAATATTTTTAAAGTGTATTCTTTTTTTAAAATCCCTCAATTGACTGACGGGCATCCCATATGAAAGAGGTCGGCGTACAGGGGTAAATTAACTCATCTTGGGGCAAAAGGGAATTCTTTGGGGTAATGCAGACTCATTTGGGACATATAACATCCACTACAATCCACTAGATATATTAAAATACGTCATGTGTACGTGTACGCTTGGAACATATGCCCATTTTTTAAACCGGTTCCTTCCAGAAAATGCATTTTTAAAAATTTGTCAACTATATAGATTTCTTACCTACGTACTATACGAAGACACTTAAATCCACCTTACTTTCATTTAAATTGACACGAGTGATAATAATCTTAATCAACATGACTTGACTGTATCAAGTATCCTTTCTGTGATATTTAAAATTAATGCCTTAAAAACTGAGCTAAGAAGAAAAGTTGTTTTGCGCTCCTCTCGAATTGCGATGTCAAGAATTTGATGTATTCAATAAAGTAAATGAATACTTGACTAATTTTAAATGGGCTCATTTATCATTATATCTAGAATGGCCAGGGGCGTTTGACGATAAACCAATCAAACAATTATATCAAACTTAAAACGTTTATAGTTCTATCAAATAGACCCCCCCCCTCTTTTTTTTTAAAAGAAAAAGGATATTCCGTGTCGTTTTGACTTAAAATATCTACACATAATCCTATTCAGATAATTTTTAATTTAATTTGTCATGCTTGTAAAACTCACCAGTTGCATTTTCGGGGGTGGGGGTGGGCTAACGACGCTCCCCCAAGTCCCCAAGTCGTGTGAGCAGGACCTAGAGTCTGGAGGTTGGGGGGGGGAGGTAACGCACACATAAACTTGTATATTTTGGGGTAACTGGCAAAAAGTTCGCCGACTCCTGCCGTGAGAGAACTAAACGGAACTGCGGTTACATCACAAATGCTTTGATGTCAACATTAAACGAAACAGAGTAACAATTTCATACGTTAGCTTGTGGGTTCTCAAACTTAAGGATTATAATTAGATTTAATTTTCGTGTCTTGATAGCATACACCAACCAGCGTCTGATGGCCTACCGACCGGCACATTGAGAAGCACTGATTAAAAAAAAACATAAACAATTGTTTTTTAAAAAGTCATTAAATAAATTGTAAGCGACCAAATATTTCAGTGGAAGTTTTATTTAAAGTTACCCTTTTAATATGTTTTCACATTTCTTCAACCCCCTCCCCTCGTCACGCATTGTCACAAAAGCGTGGAACCCCCCCCCCTAGGTGCGTGACGTCATTTATGGACGGCCTCTTATTGTTATTATAATAGATTTGACTTTCTAGATCTAGGTTAACTTTTAAAAATGTCCTAGGACTTAATATATTTTGTCAACAATCATACTTTAACAGTTATCTTAGAGTTCTATATTCAAGTATGATCTGAATTGATTAAATCATTGAATTTATGCTCAAATTGTTTGTAACAAACCATATGCCGTAACTCTATTTCTTTTGGTTAAGTTGCTGCACTAATTGTACGTTATAATTTGTTTTGTGTTATTTGCCGTTGATTTGTGCTGTCAAAAATTAATAGTTAAGCTATAATTGAAACGTCCATCGGTAAAACATTCCATTAATTAGATTTGGTATATTCAAAAGTTTTCCAAATTTTTTAAAATGATGTCTCAAATTTTAACATGAAGAAATTGTCATGTGTTTCTTGGTTCCAGACACAATCTACAAGACCAAGAAATACGACGTGGCATGGTTCGTAGGTCACTGCCAGACCCGGTCAAACCGCGAGGCCTATGTTCGACGGATGATGCCACATGTGGACATTCACATCTACGGCGCATGCGGTAACCGGACATGTGGGTCACGTGGTTACGCTATGGGGGGACTGAAGGACCAATGTCTAGGCCTGCTCACAAGATCCTACAAGTAGGTTGATTCAAATGTTTCGATAACATTTTTTTTTAAAACAGCATCATTTCATTTTCCTTTGTCTCCTCCACATAACTCCGCCTATGAAGAAGTTATACTTTGCACGAAGCGATATGGAGCGTTTGCTCTTCCAACAGGAAGCGAGATCCAGCGAGAAAAGTTGTGGAATGCAGGACTGGGTGCTGAGGGATGGGAAAATAATGATTTAAAAAAATTTAATCACATTTTATGTAATAAATTAAAAAGTTGAATATACATTACATTTTATTAAAATTAATTACGTAAAGAAAGTCAATATTTCAAATATTTTTACCTCTATATCTTAATACTTTTATTTAAAAACTCAACTCTTCTAAAGTTTCATAAGTTGGACCAAAAATGAGAGCCCAAAAATAAAACTTTACTTCAATGAATCTCGAAAACAAATAACTCTTTACATTTTCTTTGTGGGATTACGAAGTTTTCTGAGATAAAGATTCTCTGAACCAAAATGTATTCCCTCCCCCCTCCCCCGTCAACTTACTATCTTCCTGCAGGTTCTACCTGTCCTTTGAGAACTCTCTGTGTCGCCAGTACGTGTCGGAGAAATTCTTCAATATGTTCGATGACACTGACGTGGTCCCGGTGGTCAGGGGCGGCGCCGACTACGACGCGATGTTCCCCAAGGGCGCCTTCATCAACGCCAAGCACTTTGTCAGCCCTGAGAGTCTGGCCCAATATTTACATCGGCTGTCACGGGACAAGGAGGCTTATATACGATTGTTGAGAGAAAAGAACAGGTGCGTATGAGAAGATCTCTAATTCTATTAGGGGTGGACCGGATTTCGGCTCCGGCAAATCCGGAATCGGGCAATTTTTACAAATCGTTGGGTCGTTGGGGCACCATCGTGAACTGCACACTATCTCACGCCATTTGTCCCGGTCCTGTGCTGCCTTTTGAGAGTCGCTGAATAACAGGCCGGTCCACTCTTTGATATCGTCTTCCCATCTCTTCCCTTGTCTGCCTCTTTTTCTTCCTCCCTGGACTGTGCCTTGCAATATAGTCTTCGCGAGACCTCCAGATCTTGTCACTTCACTTCACTTCATAAATCCTGCCTAATACGGCTCCGGTCGGATTTCAAAAATTCAATCTCCTTCAATTTTCTTTAGTTTCTTGGTTTATTGTTTGATTGCATCCCTTCAAGTTTCGCTCGTCATAATGTATTCAAATTATTTTTAAGTAATGTTTTTCCTTTCGAAAAGCAAAAATTTTTGTTAACGATTTTCAATGAATGGCATCTCCAATTATTATCTGGGATATTATTGGGCAGCTAAAAATAGCACAAATTGTTTCTTCAGATATCTGGTGTCCTACCCCAACACGTCCTTGGCGTGCCAACTGTGCAAGGCCGCTCACACGAGGTCACCGGCTCAGGTCTACGACGATGTCCACCACTGGCTAACTGCCCCGGGGAACTGTTACCCTCCTAATGACTTGTGACGTATGACGAGAATCACTGACCAACAGTTGGGTTGCCACAGCTGGAACCATACATTCCAGGAACTTGTCAGATGAGGCAGATGACATAAACAATCGTTTGAGAAGAACGCGCAATGATTACAAAAAACCTGGCCACGCGTGGCCAATTGATTAACGATTATTTCATATTTATGAAATGCACGAACTTGGAGAAAAAAATTATTTCGTGAAATGTTCAACCCTATTTTATTTACAAAAGGTATTCTCAAATTGTAGTTAACAGCCTCATGGGGCCCCTTAACTAACATTTTCGGTAATTTTAATTTTCGAAATTGAACAACAGTATTATTAATAGTGGTCTTACAAAGGGGTAGATTTCTGTTACATCAGAACCCCTGATTTAGAGCTTCCAAACAAATAAACAAATATTATTGTGATAAGTTCTGGAGATGTTTTAAATGTAATTTGTATCACTGTAATATTTAAATCGTAATAAGAAACAGAATGATTGTTTATTTCATCAATGTAAAGTTCACCCTTATCATAACACTATTACTCAGCAACTCCAAGTGTTCTATATCACATACCATTTTGTATGAGAATAAAGTTTATGTGTGCCACCGCCTTGTAGTTTTAACCCTAAGAGAGGGACGTGTTACATTACATACTATGACCTTTTATGTTCCTGTATGTTCTCACTATGTTTTTCTTCTTTTATAAAATGGGGTCGTCCATAAATGATGTCACGTGATATTGGCCGATTTTTCACTCCCCCTCCCCCATTCGTCACGCATCGTCAAAAAAACGTGGAAAGTTATGACGTCACAAAGCTTTGCCACACCCCCTTCTGAGCATGTTTCAGATTACTTTTTTGTCATTTAAGAATGTATTTAGTGTTAGGTGGCATTCTAATATGTTTCACGCGTGAAGCCATGTGAAACGTTATAAAATAAGTTGTAAGAGCTCAAATATTTACTGGGAATTTTTATTTAAAGTTTCGAGTTTTGATGTGACTTCACATTTCTCAAACACCCCTCCTCCTTCGTCACACATCGTAACAAATGTGTGGACACCCTCCCCCCTAGGTGCGTGACGTCATTTATGGACGGCCCCAATGTTCTGATCGTTTAACATATGGATTACCTGATTGATGGATGCCATGACTTGTTTGACAGTACACTCATCAATAGCACAGAATTTTATTGATACATCCAATAAAACATCCAATTATTATCCTGTCAAATCATCTATCCATCGACTTTTGTTGACTGTCATTATCACTCTTTGCACGATAATTGGATTACCTCCTCTAGCTAACACAGGTCATTCCTTACAACATATATCCTAAGTCTTAACCGGCCAGTGATCCTGCTGTAATTTGGTCTCTGCCAGCAAATCTCTTAGGCTGCTCTACTATCTGACATACTCTTGATGTGCACGGTACGACTAACTCTGACTTTTCCTTTGTTGCAATTATTATTATCAATCTCCAAATTTTTACGTGAGCCACATGCATCAAAGTCCGATAACAGTCTATTTTTAAACGGCTGATTATAATTTCCTGTGTTGTCCCCCCTTTTATTTACTCATGGCTTGAAACACTAAATAGCCTGCTGAGTTTGGAGAATAAAATGACAAAATGAATGAGTTATTAATCTTGTATTATTATTAGGGCTGTTAACGATTAATTCTAACTTAATTAATAACGTTTGAAAAATAAACGATTAATTAATCGTTAATTTCGATTAAAGCAAAAAATTGAAATTTATGGTGTATTAAGTAAGTAACATGTATTAAAATACTTGTCGAAAATCGAAATAACACTTGAATGTCTTCTTTATATGAAATCTTTTAAGTTTTAACCAGCAACGCAAACAGACAGGTGTATTGATATTCTTTGGTTCAAGTAATGAGTGGGTCTTATTGACAATGTAACCACCCGAGTTGAGCAATTGTTACTATAGGTATAGATTATCTTAGCTGAATTTGCTGATACATGTACTTTATGTATGTTTTGTTTGCAGGTGGTATGTAAGCGAAGTGTTAGAACCATGGTAGCAATGTTCCCTTTAAGCAGCGCGGCTGCACAAATATTTGACCAACGCCACGCAGAATTTTAGAATCACGCGCAGCAAATTTTGTAAAATATTGCACAAAAAATGGACGTTGTGCAACTTTGCACACGAATTTTTTTTAAACTTTGCACACGGACCAACGAAGCTTAGACTTAGTGGGAACATTGCATGGCAGGCAAACGATTTCTCTCAATGGAAATAATAACCTTTATCAAATTTTGAACATTCAAGTCAGTCAATAGTTTAAAACCAAAATGTTTGTGTAATCGTCCGGAAATTAGTTTATTTTTATCGGCCAAAATATTATACCTTTTGACTTCCAGTACATTTATAAGTGGTGGGTCAATTAATCGTTAAAAAAATTTAATCGTTAAAATATTTAACGATCAATTGAGAAATTGATCGTTAATTTCCGCAGCCCTAAGAAATATATATATATTATAATATTTATTATATATATATATATATATATATATATATATATATAATAAATAATATAATATATATATATATACATACACTAGGGGCAAGGACCCGGCCCTGCCCGGGTTTAAAATATGTTTTCTATAGAAGCGTACAGTACTGTTTATTTGCTTGCAATAAAGGGTACATTTAACTTAAAGCAATGTGATAGACAACATTTTTGGCAGTTCCATTTGGAGTGTGTACAAAAAGATTTTCTTCTTTGCCAACTCTGGAGCAGGCCACATACAACTGTCCAGGAGAAAAGCATGGTGACTGCAAGTCTATACCAGCAATCCCAAGAGACTGAGTGATAATTTATATAATATTTTACCTGTTACAATCGCCAAATGATACTTAACAACCACCGAAAGTTTTATGCTTCTACCTATACGGGAAGTAGGATAATTTTTATATTTTTATTTTTTATAGAGCTCATATAAGGAACAATTTACATATTTGGCCCCCGGCCCCCAGTATCTTATATATATGGAACAAAACCTGTTTAACAACCTTTCTCATGTGATTGTGTGTATGTGTACCAAATTTCACTTTATTTGGTTGTCTGGATCTTGAGTTATTAGAGAACAGACTAACACAACAAATGCGTCTAATATGTATAGCATTTGGGCCCCGGCCCCCCAGTTAGTGATATTTTTTTTTCGACTGCTACCACCTTGCGAGGGTACTCAACAACTTTCCAAAGTTCATGTTTCTACCTACAAAGAAAGATGAGGAATTAGGGTTGACTCAGTTTTATAGAGCCCATATAAGGAAAAAAACGGTTTTGGCCTCCGGCCACCCATGAATGGAACATTTTTTAATTATTTTTCGCCAATTATCGTCATAAGAGTGTTTTCAGCAAGTTCCCATAGTTTCATGCTTCTACCTTCACGGGAATTTGAAGAATGAGTGTTGAGTCAGTTTTAAATATAAGAAAGAAAACTACAATAGGGCCCCTGGCCCCCTGTAAGAGGTAAATTATATAATTTTTTACCTGTTGCCATCCCAAATGATACTTAACAACTACCGAAAGTTTTATGCTTTTACCTACACGGGAAATATGATATTTTTAAAAATTTTTTTATAGAACTCATATTAGGAAAAACTACATTTTGGGCCCCCGGCCCCCAGTATCTTATATATATAGATCAAAACTGTTTAATAACCTTTCCGGTATAATTTTGTGTACGTGTACCAAATTTCACGTTATTTGGTTGTCTGGATCTTGAGTTAATAGGGAACATCCAGACAGACGACAGACAACAAATGCGTCTTATATGTACGCTATATGGGCAAGTACCCGGATTAACCCGGGTTTAAAATAGGGTTTTCTGTACAGGCGTACAAAACTGTTTATTTGCATTCTATCGAGCTGAAAGCAAGCTGCAGGCATTTGAAAACAAATGCATGAGGAAAATTCTTCAGATCTCATATTTAGAACATAAGATCATTGAATATGTCTAGGACCGAATCAAGTCTATTGCGGGTCATCAAGAAACAATCGTAACAACAATTAAGAGACGCAAGATGGCATGTTTTGTTCATGTACTGCGACATGATACCCTGACAAAAATTATCCTTTAAGGCACTGTAGAAGGGGGCCGGCGAAGAGGTCGACAACGGTAAAGCTGGCTGGACAACATAAAGAAATTGACAGGGATGAAATTCCATGAATTATTGGCCGCCGCTCAAAATAGGCATATGTGGGGATCGTTATCTGTTGATGTGTCCATGCGCTCCCCCCAACGACCGCAACGGTCACGGGACTGATGATGATGATGATCGAGCTGATAATGTAAAACAAATTTCGTATTTTATCATTGCGGGAGAGTACTCAACAACTTCCCAAAGTTTCATACTCCTATTTACACGGGAAATTGGATATTTAATGATGAGTCTGTTTTATATAGCTCATATTAGGAAAAAAAACTACATTTTGGCCCAAGGCCCCCTAGTGAGTGATAATTTTATATATTTTTTTCGCATGTTACCATCGCGGGAGGGTACTCAAAATCTTCACAAAGTTTCATTCTTCTACTTACACGGTAAGTTGGAGAATTATTGATGAGTCTGTTTGATATATGAAAAGAAACTACATTCAGGCCTCTGACCACCCAGTGAGTGATAATTTTTATTAATGTTTCGCCAGTTACCATTTTGGGAGGGTATATAACAACTTCCCAAAGTTTCATGCTTCTACCTACACAGGAAATTGGAGATTTAATGATGAGCCTGATTTATATAGCTCATTTAAGAAAAAACTATGTTTGGGCCCCCACCCACCCCCCTACCCAGTTAGTGATAATTTTATATTTTTTTCGACTGTTACCATTGCGGGAGGGTACTCAATGACTTTCCAAATTTTCATGCTTCTACCTACTCGGGAATATGAGGAATTGGTGTTGATTCAGTTTTATATAGCCCATATAAGGAAAAACCGGTTTTGGGGCCCCCGGCCACCCATGAGTGGAAATGTTAACATTCTTTTTCATCAATTATCGTCATAATAGTGTATTTGGCAAGTTCCCAAATTTTCATGCTTCTACCTTCACGTGAAGTTGGAGAATTAGTGTTGAGTCAGTATAACACGCTTAGCTACAGTGTTTATGCCACCCAGGGATGGACGATATTATTGACTCCTACCCTCACCAATAAAAGGAAAAAGCTTGATCGAACGACTGGATAAAATACATATAGAATATACATAAAAGAAACAGCGTAAAGTAAAAAAGATGTAATTTGCAAACAAATTTTATAAAAATATATACGTAATCTTGTTAGAGGCACAATATTAACAGACATAAAAATAAACCGTTTCATAACATTTAGTTCACAACAAAAAACACACACACTCACTGATTCACACATGTGCACACAAATACTTAAACGCACACCCACAGCGGTATATTAACAATTTAAAAAATACATTAAAATAATAACTGCTCTTTTCACTTTGTTTCCTATTTACAAATTAATATGAACTCAAACTATGACGTCACATCATCATTATTTTATGGCAATAAACGCCACCTTGTTAATCTCGACACCAAAATGTTTATTATTTTACGTCTTAATTTTCTTTAATTTTTATTTTATATAGCTCATATAGGGAAAAACTACATTTAAGGCCCCCAGCCCCCAGTATCTTATATATATGGAACGAAACCTGTTTAATAACCTTTCCGGTATAATTTTGTGTACGTGTACCAAATTTCACGTTTTTTGGTTGTCTGGATCTTGAGTTATAAGGGAACAGACAGACGACGGACAGACAACAAATGCGTCTTATATGTATACTAGGGGCAAGTACCCGGCTTCGCCCGGGTTTAACAACAACAGCAACAAAAACAAAAACAACAAAAACAACAACAAAACAACAAAAACAAAACAACAAAAACAACAACAAAACAAAAACAAAACAACAAAAACAACAAAAACAAAAACAACAACAAAACAACAACAAAACAACAACAACAACAAAGTAACAACAACAAAACAACAACAACAGCAACAACAACAAAGCAACAACGACATGAAGGACATTGTCGTCGCAGGGCAAGGGATGTGGACAACAACAACAGCAAAAACAACACAAAAAGAACAACAGCAACAACAACAGCAACAACAACAAAACAACAACTGTAACAACAACAAAACAAAACAACAACAAAAACAACAACAAAAAACAACAAAACAACAACTACAACAACAACTGCAACAGCAACAAAGCAACAACAACAAAACATCAACTACAACAACAAAATCTTATATATATGGAACGAAACTGTTTAAGAACTTTCCCCATTTAATTTTGTGTATGTGTACCAAATTTCACGTTATTTGGTAGCCTGGATCTTGAGTTATTAGGGAACAGACAAACACACAACAAATGCGTCTTATATGTATAACATTTTGGCCCCCGGCCCACCAGTTAGTGATAATTTTTTTTCGACTGCTAACATCGCGGAGGGTACTCAACAACTTTCCAAAGTTCATGTTTCTACCTACAAAGAAAGATGAGGAATTAGTGTTGATGTATTTTTATATATCCCATATAAGAAAAAAAACGGTTTCGGGCCCCCCGGCCACCCATGAGTCAAATTTTTAAAATTATTTTCAACAATTATCGTCATAAGAGTGTATTCAGCAAGTTCCCAAAGTTTCATGCTTCTATCTTAACGGGAAGTTGAAGAAATTAGTGTTGAGTCAGTTTTAAATATAAGAACAAAAACTACATTAGGGCCCCCGGCCCCCATTAAGTGATAATTTATATAATTTTTTACCTGTTAGCAACGCCAAATGATACTTAACAACCACCGAAAGTTTCATGCTTCTGACTACACAGGAAAATATTTTTATTTTTTATAGAGCTCATATAAGGAAAAAAGTACATATTGGGCCCCTGGCCCCCAGCATCTTATATCTATGAGGAATTAGTGTTGACTCAGTTTTATATAGCCCATATAAGGAAAAAAACGGTTTTGATCCCCGGCCACCCATGAGTGAACATTTTTTAATTATTTTTCGCCAATTATCGTCATAAGAGTGTTTTCAGCAAGTTCCCATAGTTTCATGCTTCCACCTTCACGGGAATTTGAAGAATGAGTGTTGAGTCAGTTTTAAATATAAGAAAGAAAACTACAATAGGGCCCCTGGCCCCCAGTAAGAGATAAATTATATAATTGATTTACCTGTTGCCATCCCAAATGATACTTAACAACTACCGAAAGTTTTATGCTTCTACCTGCACGGGAAATATGATATTTTTATATTTTTTATAGAACTCATATTAGGAAAAACTACATTTTGGGCCCCGGCCCCCAGTATCTTATGTATATGGAACGAAACTGTTTAATAACCTTTCGGTATAATTTTGTGTACGTGTACCAAATTTCACGTTATTTGGTTGTTTGGATCTTGAGTTAATAGGGAACATCCAGACAGACGACAGACAACAAATACTGCTTATATGTACGCTATATGGGCAAGTACCCGGCTTAACCCGGGTTTAAAATATGGTTTTCTGTAGAGGCGTACAAAACTGTTTATTTGCATTCTATCGAGCTGAAAGCAAGCTGCAGGCATTTGAAAACAAATGCATGAGGAAAATTCTCCAGATCTCATATTTAGAACATAAGATCATTGAATATGTCTGGGACCGAATAAAATCTATTGCGGGTCATCAAGAAACAATCATAACAACAATTAAGAGACGCAAGATGGCATGGTTTGGTCATGTACTGCGACATGATACCCTGACAAAAATTATCCTTCAAGGCACTGTAGAAGGGGGCCGGCGAAGAGGTCGACAACGGTAAAGCTGGCTGGACAACATAAAGAAATTGACAGGGATGAAATTCCATGAATTAATGGCCGCCGCTCAAAATAGGCATATGTGGGGATCGTTATCTGTTGATGTGTCCATCCGCTCTCCCCAACGACCGCAACGGTCACGGGACTGATTATGATGATGATGATCGAGCTGATAATGTAATTTTTTTTTCGTATGTTATCATTGCGGGAGAGTACTCAAAAACTTCCCAAAGTTTCATGCTCCTATTTACACGGGAAATTGGATATTTAATGATGAGTCTGTTTTATATAGCTCATATTAGGAAAAAACCTGCAATTTGGCCCAAGGCCTCCTAGTGAGTGATAATTTTATATATTTTTTTCGCATGTTACCATCGCGCGAGGGTACTCAAAATCTTCCCAAAGTTTCATTCTTCTACTTACACGGTAAGTTGGAGAATTATTGATGAGTCAGTTTGATATATGAAAAAAAACTACATTCCGGCCTCTGACCACCCAGTGAGTGATAATTTTTATTAATGTTTCGCCAGTTACCATTTTGGGAGGGTATATAACAACTTCCCAAAGTTTCATGCTTCTACCTACACAGGAAATAGGAGATTTAATGATGAGCCTGATTTATATAGCTCATTTAAGAAAAAACTACGTTTGGGCCCCCACCCACCCCCCTACCCAGTTAGTGATAATTTTATATTTTTTTCGACTATTACCATTGCGGGAGGGTACTCAACGACTTTCCAAATTTTCATGCTTCTACCTACTCGGGAATATGAGGAATAGGTGTTGATTCAGTTTTATATAGCCCACATAAGGAAAAATCGGTTTTGGGGCCCCCGGCCACCTATGAGTGGAAATGTTTACATTCTTTTTGACCAATTATCGTCATAATAGTGTATGTGGCAAGTTCCCACAGTTTCATGCTTCTACCTTCACGTGAAGTTGGAGAATTAGTGTAGAGTCAGTATAACACGCTTAGCTACAGTGTTTATGCCACCCAGGGATGGACGATATTATTGACTTTTACCCTCACCAATAAAAGGAAAAAGCTTGATCGAACGACTGGATAAAATACATATAGAATATACATTAAAGAAACAGTGTAAAGTAAAAAAGATGTAATTTGCAAACACATTTGATAAAATTATATACTTAATACGTAATCTTGTTAGAGGCGCAACATTAACAGACATAAAAATATACCGTTTCCTAACATTTAGTTCACAACAAAAAACATACACACTCACTGATTCACACATGTGCACACAAATACTTAAACGCACACCCACAGCGGTATATTAACAATTAAAAATATAAATTAAAATAATAACTGCTCTTTTCAATTTGTTTCCTATTTACAAATTAATATGAACTCAAACTATGACGTCACATCACATTAATTTATGGCAATAAACGCCATCTTGTTAATCTCGACACCAAAATGTTTATTATTTTACGTCTTAATTTTCAATAATTTTTATTTTATATAGCTCATATAGGGAAAAACGACATTTTGGGCCCCCAGCCCCCAGTATCTTATATATATGGAACGAAACCTGTTTAATAACCTTTCCGGTATAATTTTGTGTACGCGTACCAAATTTCACGTTATTTGGTTGTCTGGATCTTGAGTTATAAGGGAACAGACAGACGACGGACAGACAACAAATGCGTCTTATATGTATATAGATAGATAGATATATATATAATATATATATATATATATATATATATATATATATAATATATATATATATATATATATATATATATAATAAATATTATAATATAAATATAACTGAAATCTATTCCACTTCTTATTCTATGACTAAGGGTTGTAGGGCGCCTAAGGCGCCCACTTTTTTTTGTCGAAACCCCAAGTAACTTATCCTTGTTTGATAAATACGAAATATTAAACTTCCTGAAATGTACAAAAAGTATCAATATACATAATTCCCGTTGTCTGTTTGTATGGATGTAACTAGGTGGCGCTGCGAAATTTGTAATGCTCTTAGGTGGCGCTGCGATCGATTTTGTTTTATAGTGCTGCACCAAAAATATCACTTTTCGAACGTTCCGCATAAAATTGTTCAATATGATAATAAATGAATCAAATAAAAATAAATAAAATAAATGAAAGTTCTGTATTACGTTATTTTTTAATCTGATGTGTATTTATTTTGAAAATTTCAGTCATTTTTGACGGGTGATACGCTAGTAAATAAAATAATAGTCTAAGTCAATCACTAGCTCACTGGATGTGGGAGGCTATGACGTCATTGTTTTATCTTATATTTAATATAAGGTGTGCATCAAAAGGTGTTCAAAATAATTATAAATTAAAGACACGCTGTAAAAAATATTATATGACGTCATTGTTTTAGCTTATGTTTTAATTTTGGAAAGGGAGCGACGTAAAAATAGGATTTGCGGATTTATAATTATAAAATACTTTGTGTACAATTCAGGAAGTTTAATATTTCGTATTTATCAAACAAGGACAAGTTACTTGGGGTTTTGACCAAAAAAAAGTGGGCGCCATAGGAGCCCTACAACCCCTAGTTTTATAATAATTGTTTGGGTAATTGACGTCATATAACATTTTACAGTGAGAAAAACCACACGCTCCGTTAATCTCGAAACCAAAATGATACCTTTCTTTTTTAACTGCAATTGACTGTTGTACAAATGTCCCTCAGCGTTACGGGGACAGTGAGTGACTTGGGCTTTTATATTGTTTAAATTAATATGTATATATAGTTTAAGATAAAAAGACGTAATCTTGAATATTTCTTTTCAACTTCCACAAAACGGTGAGTATTTTATAGGGCTGTTATCGATTAATTTAAATTTAATAGTTAACTTATGACAAATTAATTATTAATTAATAGTTAATTTCGATTAAAGCCGAACATAGAAATTTATGACGTCATTAAACTGAACATTTCAAGGGAAGTAACAAAAACAGGTCATTGACTTTTTTATTTTATTGAGTTATTTCCCCTGTCTTACAGACATTGAAAATTAAGAATATTTTGAACTAAATTTTATGACAATGTGTTGATACTTGATTGTATGTTTGCGCTGAAGGCGGTACGTCAGCGATGTATTTGATCCTTTAAAAGAGAATTGTTTATGGCAGCGAACACAGTACACTTTTTTACAATCTTCGACTTGCCATCCGCAGTTAGATTAAAAACAAAATATTTGCTCAACTTTCCGGTTATACATTTAAATTTAACTGCGCTGATGCTGTCAGCCATTTTTAGTTGACGTCTGCTGGTCCACATTAATTAACAATATTAATAATAATAATAATAAATTGATTATTTATATAGCGCTGTATCCCAGTAAGGAACTGGGCTCACAGCGCTTTACATGAAAGAAATAACATACTTATAAGTATTAAATTAACTTTCATATCACAACAAACACACAAAATTACAATACATTATACATAAGCTACGTTAATCATTTACAAGAAATGTTGTTTCATCAATTTTAAAAATAAATTTTGAAAAGATGTGTCTTAAGTGCAGTCTTGAAGGACTTGGTTGTTTGAATACTACGTATGTGTAATGGTAGAGAATTCCATTGTTTGGCTGCACAAAAAGAGAACGACCTTTCACCAAACGTTTTGGTGCGTGTCGTAGGAACAGAGAGAACGCGTGTGTCTGCAGAAGATTACGCGGGAGAAGTTTGCACGTAAAAAATATATAAATTATTATTAATTAGTAATAATGAAATTATTTATTAATAAAAAATTTAAAAATGTTATAAATATTTTCTTTAACTTTAATCGAATTTTTATCGATTAAAATAATTTTAATCGATAAAACAATTTAGCGATTAATCGAGAAATTAATCGTTATATTCCGCAGCCCTAGTATTTTACAATCCTGTTGTCAACCTTGTTCACTGTTCACAATTGTTGACACAAACCTTCTAGAAATCCCCTGCCAAACATCACAGAAAATCTCTTGTAAAACCACAGGTCACTGATTGCCTTGATGACCGTAGTCTTGTGGCTAAGGATCTATTAGTGACTTTTTAATAAAAGGGGTGGTACATTATGCCAAGTGTGTTTGTGGTGTGATGTGTGTGTGTGGTGTGTGTGTGTGTGTTTGGGATATGTGTTTTGTCGTGGAAGGATCGTTCCGCCACTGTCAGGTCTAAACTTATGTACGCCCCTTGCTAAGCTATTGAATTTATTGATATTCTTATGGTGATAGAGAACTTTAGACTTTAATGCCATCTTCTTTTGATGAAATAGAAGACATAGAATTTTTTTTTAAAATCATATTTTTTTAAAATGTGTCTTGTCTTGTCTTTTCTATACAGACGCTCCTTCTATACAGAAGATAATTGCGTCCATAGACCATGCTTTTCTGTTGGCAAGTAACGAGGCGCTCACAGGCCACGGCTATGAGGGTTCAATGCTACTCACAGCCGCCTTGTTTCCTAAACTAAATGAATCCTTTGAAACGTTTCTCCTCGCCAACTTGAAATCTATTGGTGGGTAAAGGGAAAGATGGCATGGTAGTGATGCACACCATATTTGCAGGCTACCAAAGCCGTGAAACACTAAGTAGATAATGTGGGTAATTATCAAAAGTCTAAAGTCCTTCACCAAGTAACACCACCTACAGCAAGACGTTACGTCCTTCACGAAGAAACAACACCTACATCAAGACGTTACGTCCTTCACCAAGTAACACCATCTAAAGCAAGACGTTACGTCCTTCAACAAGTAACACCATCTACAGCAAGACGTTAGTCCTTCACCAAGTAACACCATCTACAGCAAGACGTTACGTCCTTCAACAAGTAACACCATCTACAGCAAGACGTTAGTCCTTCACCAAGTAACACCACCTACAGCAAGACGTTAGTCCTTCACCAAGTAACACCACCTACAGCAAGAGTTTACGTCCTTCACCAAGTAACACCACCTACAGCAAGACGTTAGTCCTTCACCAAGTAACACACCTACAGCAAAACGTTAGTCCTTCACCAAGTAACAACACCTACAACAAGACGTTAGTCCTTCACCAAGTAACAACACCTACAGAAAGACGTTAGTCATTCACCAAGTAAAACCACCTACGGCAAGAGTTAACGTCCTTCACCAAGTAACAACACCTACAGCAAGAGTTTACGTCCTTCACCAAGTAACACCATCTACAGCCATACGTTAGTCCTTCACCAAGTAACAACACCTACAGCAAGACGTTAGTCCTTCACCAAGTAACAACACCTACAGCAAGACGTTAGTCCTTCACCAAGTAACACCATCTACAGCAAGACGTTAGTCCTTCACAAAGTAACACCACCTACAGCAAGACGTTAGTCCTTCACCAAGTAAAACCACATACAGCAAGAGTTTACGTCCTTCACCAAGTAACAACACCTACATCAAGACGTTAGTCCTTCACCAAGTAACAACATCTACAGCAAGACGTTAGTCCTTCAGCAAGTAACAACACCTACAGCAAGACGTTAGTCCTTAACCAAGTAACACCACCTACAGCAAGACATTAATCTTTCACCAAGTAACAACACCTACAGCAAGACGTTAGTCTTTCACTCAGTAACACCACCTACAGCAAGACGTTAGTCCTTCACCAAGTAACACCACCTACAGCAAGACGTTAGTCCTTCACCAAGTAACAACACCTACAGCAAGACGTTAGTCCTTCACCAAGTAACACCACCTACAGCAAGACGTTAGTCCTTCACCAAGTAACACCACCTACAGCTAAACGTTACGTCCTTCACCAAGTAACAACACCTACAGCAAGACGTTAGTCCTTCACCAAGTAACACCACCTACAGCAAGACGTTAGTCCTTCACCAAGTAACAACACCTACAGCAAGACGTTAGTCCTTCACCAAGTAACAACACCTACAGCAAGACGTTAGTCCTTCACCAATTAAGACCACCTACAGCTAAACGTTACGTCCTTCACCAAGTAACAACACCTACAGCAAGACGTTAGTCCTTCACCAAGTAACACCATCTACAGCAAGACGTTAGTCCTTCACCAAGTAACACCACCTTCAGCAAGACGTTAGTCCTTCACCAAGTAACAACACCTACAGCAAGACGTTAGTCCTTCACCAAGTAACACCATCTACAGCAAGACGTTAGTCCTTCACCAAGTAACAACACCTACAGCAAGACGTTAGTCTTTCACCAAGTAACACCATCTACAGCAAGAGGTTACGTCCTTCACCAAGTAACACCACCTACAGCAAGACGCTAACTTCCCATCTACTAAAGCTATTTAATAAAATATGCATTTCAGAAATAATAATTGCTAATAGTGATTCTTTTCCTCTCCCCTATTTTTTTGTGTCTTATAAATATATTATTAATATTTTTTACACTCTTTTTAATTGGTAATTAAAAAATAATGGGCGTATGAACTGCGTATGTACTAAAGTATTTCATGGGAAAATATGCAATGTAAAAAATATATATTATTTTATAAAACAAATGAAATAAAACAGGAAGAAGAGTTATGGAAACTGTTTTGCCTCTGCCGTGTTAACTTTCAACACATTGACACCCTTGATGGAGTCCGTGCGCTATCTGTGAAACTGATTCCTTGTTCCCCTAGCTGTGAAACTTGTTCCTTGTTCCCCTAGCTGTGAAACTTGTTCCTTGTTCCCCTAGCTGTGAAACTTGTTCCTTGTTCCCCTAGCTGTGAAACGTGTTCCTTGTTCCCTTAGCTGTGAAACGTGTTCCTTGTTCCCCTAGCTGTGAAACTTGTTCCTTGTTCCCCTAGCTGTGAAACTTGTTCCTTGTTCCCCTAGCTACGAAACTTACTATTAGTCCGCGCAGCTCAGTCTGGCGACTCCCAACTTACCAGCAGACAAACAAGAGAGAAAACTGGTTTTCTGGTCTCTGGTTTCAAATAAAAATATTGACCCCCACCATTGCCAACAAAACGCGTGAATGCTAAGAAGACTCTTCATTAACTCCCTTTGTGTCACCGCCTCCATTTCATCTCGGAGTTGGGGGCTCCCGTTCCAGTTCAAAGAATCAGTTTCACCTGAAGGGGAGTAACTCAACGAGAAAACATGTGTGTCGGCTAATTGTACCCCCGTGATTTTCATGTTTGCAGCGTCCGACCTGGAGGGTACTGATACCCGTATTAAAGGGAATTAATGCCGTCCCTGCCGGGGTAATTTGAGAGCGAGGGACGTGACAAAGTTATCCGCCCCGTTTCAAAGGGAGGTAACACCAGGGGCACATCAGTGCAACTTGAAGACGATTTTTTCCAGACATCCTTGCAACGGAGTCAGCAAAGTTCCCGCGTGCCACCTGTTTCCTATATCCACGGATAGCGGGAATGAAAGTTGTTTTCACATCTCGTACGACCGACATCATTAGTTTGCTCGACACGAATTTCAAAAATCAAGATAACTCGTAAATTTTACCCTGTTGTTTTTAAGAATGGCTTTAAAACATATAAAGTTGTAGCGATATCGGAAATACCTGCCTTACACTTACTCATTTATAATGTATTTTGGCAGTAACAAATGTTAAAAGACAATGTTTCTGAATTGGAAACATAATGAAACATCACAATACTACCATGATGATTCAATGAAGAGATACTTTTAGTTTATGGTCCTCGATTGTTCAGACTGAGCAAGGTTCACAATTGTCACCATTATGTGTATTGTTCAGACTGAGCAAGGTTCACAATTGTCACCATTATGTGTATTGTTCAGACTGAGCAAGGTTCACAATTGTCACCATTATGTGTATTGTTCAGACTGAGCAAGGTTCACCATTGTCACCTTTATGTGTATTGTTCAGACTGAGCAAGGTTCACAATTGTCACCATTATGTGTATTGTTCAGACTGAGCAAGGTTCACAATTGTCACCATTATGTGTATTGTTCAGACTGAGCAAGGTTCACCATTGTCACCATTATGTGTATTGTTCAGACTGAGCAAGGTTCACCATTGTCACCATTATGTGTATTCTTCAGACTGAGCAAGGTTCACAATTGTCACCATTATGTGTATTGTTCAGACTGAGCAAGGTTCACCATTGTCACCATTATGTGTATTGTTCAGACTGAGCAAGGTTCACAATTGTCACCATTATGTGTATTGTTCAGACTGAGCAAGGTTCACAATTGTCACCATTATGTGTATTGTTCAGACTGAGCAAGGTTCACAATTGTCACCATTATGTGTATTGTTCAGACTGAGCAAGGTTCACAATTGTCACCATTATGTGTATTGTTCAGACTGAGCAAGGTTCACCATTGTCAACATTATGTGTATTGTTCAGACTGAGCAAGGTTCACAATTGTCACCATTATGTGTATTGTTCAGACTGAGCAAGGTTCACAATTGTCACCATTATGTGTATTGTTCAGACTGAGCAATGTTCACCATTGTCACCATTATGTGTATTGTTCAGACTGAGCAAGGTTCACCATTGTCACCATTATGTGTATTGTTCAGAAAACGTTGATATTGATGTAAGAGGTTTGGACATACTGGTCAGGTACAAGTGGACATACTGGTCAGGTACAAGTGGACATACTGGTCAGGTACAAGTGGACATACTGGTTGGGTACAAGTGGACATACTGGTCAGGTACAAGTGGACATACTGGTCAGGTACAAGTGGACATACTGGTCATGTACAAGTGGACATACTGGTCAGGTACAAGTGGACATACTGGTCAGGTACAAGTGGACATACTGGTCAGTACAAGTGGACATACTGGTCAGGTACAAGTGGACATACTGGTCAGGTTCAAGTGGACATACTGGTTGGGTACAAGTGGACATACTGGTCAGGTACAAGTGGACATACTGGTCAGGTACAAGTGGACATACTGGTCAGGTACAAGTGGACATACTGGTCAGGTACAAGTGGACATACTGGTCAGGTACAAGTGGACATACTGGTCAGGTACAAGTGGACATACTGGTCAGGTACAAGTGGACATACTGGTCAGGTTCAAGGACAGAGGATGGTATACATGGGCATTTGATTCACAAAAATATTCTTAGCGGAAAGAGACATAGACAATATATTCATAGACACAGACAGTAGAGCCATGGAAACAGACAGCAGAGTCATAGACACAGACAGTAGAGCCATGGAAACAGACAGCAGAGTCATAGACACAGACAGTAGAGTCAAAACAACATACAGTAGAGTCATAGACACATACAATAGAGTCATAGACACATACAGTAGAGTCATAGACACATACAGTAGTGTCATAGACACATACAGTAGAGTCATATACACATACAGTAGAGTCATAGACACATACACTAGAGTCATAGACACATACACTAGAGTCATAGACACAGACACTAGAGTCATAGACACATACACTAGAGTCATAGACACAGACACTAGAGTCATAGACACATACAGTATAGTCATAGACAAATACAGTAGAGTCATAGACACATACACTAGAGTCATAGACACATACAGTAGAGTCATAGACACATACACTAGAGTCAAAGACACATACACTAGAGTCATAGACACAGACACTAGAGTCATATACACATACAGTAGAGTCATAGACACATACAGTAGAGTCATAGACACATACAGTAGAGTCATAGACACGTACAGTAGAGTCATAGACACAGACACTAGAGTCATAGACACATACAGTAGAGTCATAGACACATACACTAGAGTCATAGACACATACACTAGAGTCATAGACACATACACTAGAGTCATAGACACATACACTAGAGTCATAGAAACATACACTAGAGTCATAGACACATACACTAGAGTCATAGACACAGACAGTAGAGTCATAGACACATACACTAGAGTCATAGACACATACACTAGAGTCATAGATACATACATTAGAGTCATAGACACATACAGTAGAGTCATAGACACATACAGTAGAGTCATAGACACATACACTAGAGTCAAAGACACATACACTAGAGTCATAGACACAGACACTAGAGTCATAGACACATATAGTAGAGTCATAGACACATACAGTAGAGTTATAGACACATACAGTAGAGTCATAGACACGTACAGTAGAGTCATAGACACATACAGTAGAGTCATAGACACATACAGTAGAGTCATAGACACGTACAGTAGAGTCATAGACACAGACACTAGAGTCATAGACACATACAGTAGAGTCATAGACACATAAACTAGAGTCATAAACACATACACTAGTGTCATAGACACATACACTAGAGTCATAGACACATACACTAGAGTCATAGACACATACACTAGAGTCATAGACACAGACAGTAGAGTCATAGACACATACACTAGAGTCATAGACACATACACGTGAGTCATAGATACATACACTAGAGTCATAGACACATACACTAGAGTCATAGACACATACACTAGAGTCATAGACACATACACTAGAGTCATAGACACATACAGTAGAGTCATAGACACATACAGTAGAGTCATAGACACATACAGTAGAGTCATAGACACAGACACTAGAGTCATAGACACATACAGTAGAGTCATAGACACAGACAGTAGAGTCATAGACACAGACACTAGAGTCATAGACACATACACTAGAGTCATAGACACATGCAGTAGAGTCATAGACACATACAGTAGAATCATAGACACATACACTAGAGTCATAGACACAGACACTAGAGTCATAGACACATACACTAAGGTCATAGACACGGACAGTAGAGTCATAGACACGGACAGTAGAGTCATAGACACATACAGTAGAGTCATAGACACGTACAGTAGAGTCATAGTCAAAGACAGTAGAGTCATAGACACATAAAGTAGAGTCATATACACATACACTAGAGTCATAGACACAGACAGTAGAGTCATAGACACATACACTAGAATCATAGACACAGACAGTAGAGTCATAGACACGGACAGTAGAGTCATAGACACAGACAGTAGAGTCATAGACATGGACAGTAGAGTCATAGACATGGACAGTAGAGTCATAGACATGGACAGTAGACTAATTGACACTGACAGTAGAGTCATAGACACGGACAGTAGACTCATAGACACTGACAGTAGAGTCAAATACACAGACAGTAGAGTCAAAGAGAGAGACAGTAGAGTCATAGACACATATAGTAGACTCATAGAAACTGACAGTAGAGTCAAATACACAGACAGAAAAGTCATTGACACAGACAATAGAGTCATAGACACATACAGTAGAGTAGGGCCAGCCGATATATCGGTACCGATATCTGGATATCGGCAATATCGGTATCGGTAGCATGTAAAGGTCCCGATATTGACGTCACCGATATTTCATAATAAGTGACATTTTGACCCAAAAAAAAACGGAAACAAAAAAACTATCATTTAGATTTACAATATCTCGACAAATTAATATATCGACCCCGATACCGGTATTGAAATAGTCAATAGAGTCCTAGTATTAATATGTGCAGCCACGATACAGTGTGCCATGTGCTTTGATATTGTTTAGGTATCGGCCGATTTTCGTATACTCAGAAATGCTGTGTAAATAGTGCCGATGCCAAGTATACCGTAATTGCTCTAATAAATGTATAACATGTAAACATTATGTTCACGTAATTTTTCTAATAGCAAAGATGCACGCAGAATCGCAGATGTCTAAAACATTTCGTTTCGTATGGAATAACAAAATGTACCGTGTGAAGACTTGTTGTCATTGGCAACCATTCAACCTTCAGCCTCATTTTCACTCTATTACTATTGTAGTTGGTTCTCATTGTTTCATTCATAAAAGGTGGCCGTGTGCAAAAGCCATTAAACTATTGGTTAGAATTAATAATTATGAGTCAAGGTTGAAGTTTCAAAACGAGTATCTAATATGCTTGTACATTTTTATAAAGGACGGTTCGTTTTGTTATGAGTCCTATGTAGGTCATGAACTGGAACTTGTAAACACATCGGAAACTTCGTTTCGGGGAAAAAAAATCGGTATTTCGGCAAAACTGGATATCGGTAGACCCCTTAATTATAAGATGTAAATAATTACGAGTGATAAATTTAAGAATGACGTCATCAAATATGACCGCTGTTATTTATGTCCTAACAAATACTTATATCGGCACTCATATCGGAAAAAAATATCGGTAATATCGGCAAAAATGCTTATCGGTATACCCCAAATATAAAATATAAATAATTAGGAGTGATAAATTTAAGAATGATGTCATCAAATAAGACCGCTGGTTTTTGTCCTAACAAATATTGATATCGGAAAAAAATATCGGTAATATCGGCGAAAATCCATATCGGTAGTCCCCTAATATAAAAGATAAATAATTAGGAGTGATAAATTTAAGAATGATGTCATCAAATATGACCGCTGGTTTTTGTCCTAACAAATACCCTATCGGCACTCATATCGGCAAAAATGCATGTCGGTAGTCCCCTAATATAAAAGATAAATAATTACGAGTGATAAATTTAAGAATGACGTCATCAAATATGACCGCTGGTTTTTGTCCTAACAAATACTCATATCGGCACTCATATCGGCAAAAAAAATATCGGTAATATCGGTATCGGCAATATCGGCAAAAAGGCACATCGGTAGACCCCTACAGTAGAGTCATAGACACATACACTAGAGTCATAGACACAGACACTAGAGTCATAGACACATACACTAAGGTCATAGACACGGACAGTAGAGTCATAGACACGGACAGTAGAGTCATAGACACATACAGTAGAGTCATAGACACGTACAGTAGAGTCATAGTCAAAGACAGTAGAGTCATAGACACATACAGTAGAGTCATAGACACATACACTCGAGTCATAAACACAGACAGTAGAGTCATAGACACATACACTAGTGTCATAGACACAGACAGTAGAGTCATAGACACGGACAGTAGAGTCATAGACACAGACAGTAGAGTCATAGACATGGACAGTAGAGTCATAGACATGGACAGTAGAGTTATAGACATGGACAGTAGACTAATTGACACTGACAGTAGAGTCATAGACACGGACAGTAGACTCATAGACACTGACAGTAGAGTCAAATACACAGACAGTAGAGTCAAAGAGAGAGAGACAGTAGAGTCATAGACACATATAGTAGACTCATAGAAACTGACAGTAGAGTCAAATACACAGACAGAAAAGTCATTGACACAGACAATAGAGTCAGAGACACATACAGTAGAGTCATGGACACATACACTAGAGTCATAGACATATACAGCAGAGTCATAGACACATACACTAGAGTCATAGACACATACACTAGAGTCATAGACACATACAGTAGAGTCATAGACACATACAGTAGAGTCATAGACACATACACTAGAGTCATAGACACATACACTAGAGTCATAGACACAGACAGTATAGTCATAGACACATACACTAGAGTCATAGACACTTACACTAGAGTCATAGACACAGACAGTAGAGTCATAGACACATACACTAGAGTCATAGACACATACAGTAGAGTCATAGACACAGACACTAGAGTCATAGACACATACACTAGAGTCATAGACACAGACAGTAGAGTCATAGACACATACACTTGAGTCATAGACACATACAGTAGAGTCATAGACACATACAGTAGAGTCATAGACACATACACTAGAGTCATAGACACAGACAGTAGAGTCATAGACACATACACTAGAGCCATAGACACATACAGTAGAGTCATAGACACATACAGTAGAGTCATAGACACATACACTAGAGTCATAGACACAGACAGTAGAGCCATGGAAACAGAGAGCAGAGTCATAGACACAGACAGTAGAGCCATGGAAACAGACAGCAGAGTCATAGACACGGACAGTAGGATCATAGACACAGACACTAGAGTCATAGACACGGACAGTAGGATCATAGACACAGACAATAGAGTCATAGACACAGACAGTAGGATCATAGACACAGACAGTAGAGTCATAGACACGGACAGTAGGATCATAGACACAGACAGTAGAGTCATAGACACGGACAGTAGGATCATAGACACAGACAGTAGAGTCAAAGAGAGAGACAGTAGAGTCATAGACACATATAGTAGACTCAAAGAAACTGACAGTAGAGTCAAATACACAGACAGAAAAGTCATTGACACAGACAATAGAGTCATAGACACGGACAGTAGAGTCATGGACACTGACAGTAGAGTCATAGACACATACAGTACAGTTATAGACATGGACAGTAGAGTCATAGAGACAGACAGTAGAGTCATAGACACGACAGTAGAGTCATAGCCACAGACAGTAGAGTCATAGACATACAGGGGCAAAACAGAAGAGTTCGACAAATAGACCATGGAGTCATTATAGATAAGTTATGATTAATACAAGTTCATTATTCGTTGCTATGAATAGATTGTCAGAACCAAGTCACCCCTTTAGAGTAACAAGGGTCTACGTCAAATTTGTGACAAAGATTAGTTATAGCCCCTGGGTTATGGACAATGTATTAATCTATCTTGGTAAAAAAATATGAAAGCTGTATCTTTAGAAAATTTTGTAGGGAGTGCAGAATAACAAGGTTCTACCTCTAAATAGGACTACGAAAATCGACCAAAATATCACATAGAGCCTTGTTATTCTAACTCAAAACAATAGTCTACAACTGAACATGCATTCAAGTAAAGCACTTTATAAGCAGGCCCGGACTTAAGAGACCCAGGGCCCCTAGGCACTTCGCATTTTGGGTCCTCCAACCATCTTGAAGCTTTTTAATAATGCAAGCCAGGCTTTCGAGCTTATGTAAAGATTCCACCACATGGGCCCCTAAGCAGGCTGGGGCCCTAGGCCAGGGCCTTGTAGGCCTAGGCAGAAATCCGGCCCTGTTTATAAGACTCCATATTAGTGGTACTACCATATTTTTCTATTTGTTACGGAAACTCACAAGTTTTTCACGCCCCTGATCTATAATATTTTCTAAACACACCCTATTGTAGCTTAGACAAATCAAATAAATATTTAAACTTAAAAAAAAATACAACACAAGAAAAGGCTAAGCACCAAATGTGCTTGTCATAATTTCTACGCCATTGAGCGCAGATATTTTGCTTTTCATTTCTTCTATTTAAAACGTGTTGAATTCTTTATTTCTAATTCTCCTTTTCCCAAGAAACAATATGTTAATGTTACATGAAGAAAAATACATCTTGATGAAACAAAACCCTTTCTTTTAATAAAAATGCTCTGCCATTAATTTATTTTTAAAATTCATAGCACTAAAATATGTTTTAACTGAGGTTGTTATTGAAAATCCCGAGAACCCCTGTTTAAATTAATGATGGAGCTGTTTATTAATCATGTCCGAATCCTCCACACTGTTTCCACGAGCTGGTCCGCCCTGGGGCAACTACTTGCCTCTAATCCCCATAGTGTTGTTGGCAGGGTTTCAACTTAATTAGATTTGAGTTTTGTCCCAAGGGCAAATATAGCCATACAGACGACACTGGCTAATTTGGTGAGCCCCCTTCTAGGCCCTTTAGTGAAGTTATCATGGCCAAGTGGTGCGTGTCTGTGGCTTGCTATAATCTGTGGGCTGGGGCGGGCTGGGTGGTAGGGGTGGATTTCAGCAAAATTCTGAGAGAACATAACCAAATATATATATGGGACGCGGTGGTGTGGCAGCGCGCTCGACTGGCGTACCGATGGTCACAGGTTCGAATCCATGTGAAGGCAGGATTTGTTCCCGCCTAGGGCGTCCCTGAGTCACTCAGCTCCGAATGGGTACCTAACACTAGTTAGGCGGCTGGGTAATGCGTGGAACCCACAAAGCCATGGCCTGTGAACGCTGCATTATTTGTCAACAGATCATCTGTCATGGTCTGTTGACGCAATTATCTTCTGGATAGAGGGAGAACATAACAAAAGATAAGCATTTCAGACTTTTGAAAAACCAATTAGAGAAAAAGTTTTAACTTCATAAATATTATTTTAAAAACAAAAACAAATATAAAAAATACGATCTGAAAAAACATCCAACACCATACCAAAAAAAAATTAAATAGATGAAATATTCACTAAACATAACACTTGATCATAATATCTATCACGTGCACTATTCACCATCAGAGTGTATGTATGGCATCTGTCCGTCTACGAAAGACGATAGATTTATCTTTATTATCTGCAGCTCTTGGTGTGGCTGATGAGACCAATCCTTGAGTGGCAGTCTCTTCTGCATGACACACACACGAAAGCAGTGGGGCAGTGTTGCCTGGCCTTTCTCCTCGCTCTTTTCCCGACTGCTTCTGCCCTATCAGAGTGTACACGTAGAAATAAACAATTATTGTTGAACGTCATACAGAAGCAATACTAACCAGTCTTTTAAAAAGAGACCCAAAAAAAACAACAACAACAACAACAACAAAAAAAAACAACTAAATAAAACTTCAAGGCAAGCTCTTAGTAACTGCAATATTTATACTTCTCATAGACAGAACAAAAGCTTGCCCATAGACAACATTTCAAGGCGGTAAAGAAGAGGGACGACCTGCACATAGACAACAATCTGCCTTCGTATAGCATTGAAATGTTCAACAAAGAAGTGTCGTCTAGAGTAGAGAGCAAAACTGGTGTTATTCGAAGGATTCGCTGTGTTTTTTATTTTTAATATCATTATTATTTTAATTTTTTATATATGTTGTGGCTCCAAACAAGGATAATCATCAAAATGAAAATATGTTTTAACTTTAGTAGTCCCCCTTTAAATTATCTTTGCTATAGTAATCATCGTTACGTATGGCAGTCCAATTTTTTAAAATAATTTGTCTGTTACATTTTAAACACTGATCATAAATTTATAGCTTACATATCTAATATATAAAGCTCAGTTGGTGTTTGTATCTTTGTATGTTTGTATGTTTGTATCTTTGTATCTTTGTATGTTTGTATGTTTGTATGTTTCACTTTTCGACTTTCTGTTAGACAGCCACGGAAAAACCAAATGACGGACGGGGACCAAATTTGGCAGGACGGTTCCTTTTACCCTGAAGGTGGTTTTAAGTTAGTTTTTGTAATTGTCCCTTTTGCCCGAATGCCGTAAATTAAATAATCAGAAAATGCAGAGACAAAGAATAAAAAATGTAACCTCATTTCTGTATTGAACAAATTTACGCGGACGTTCAAATGCCGTTCAAAGCGAGTTACTTTTGGTGACGTTTTTTCCCCCAATTCTTTATTTTCAGCGGTGCGCATTAAAAAAATATTATAATGTCTAATTACGTTGCGCACATTTTCGTGTTCGCTTCATAATTTGAGCTGTGTAGTACAAAGAATTGTCATTTTCTTTACTGTTACTTTCTATATATTAGATAGACACGTAAACATATTTAATTACAACTGCCCCACGATGCATTAGATTTAATTGTTTACACGTTTAATTTTAATTGCGAATTTGTTTTAATTATTTTCTGTTCCATAACTGGACATTTAATAAAAACCTATTTGAGTAATAATTGTGTCAGTATTTTTTTCAAGGCTTCATTTTTAGCGGTGCGCGTTCTAAAATCTTTTATCGCCTGATTACTGTGCGCACATTTTCGTGTACGCATCTTAAATTTAGCTGTGTCCTATTAATATAACATTTATATTTTGTTTGTCTTTAACATAAGCTATTTTCTTTTACATAACCTATACACTTATACTATTTAAACTTAGGCTACCGTACCTATTAACATAAGTAGATTAAACTAAATAAAGTGATCCTGAAAACGCTTAATTATTTTGTATTGCGAATTGAATATGTTATGTTCATTCCTTTGTTGATGGATTAACATAGGCCATTTTTAAAATCAATTATTGTCATGGTTTCACATGCGTTTTTAACATAAAATTGATTTTTTTTTAAAATTAGGAATATAGCCTAATTTCTTTATTTATCTTCATTATCTCTATCTCATAGACGCTGTTGCAAATATTGTATTACTGTAATTACAATTGTGTTACGATTCAGTGTCGTAAATATATAAGAGCTTTTTTAGTGACGACAGTGGCAGAGATCTTTTGGAAAAATGTCAACAAAGCAGTGGCCTTTTTAAATCCTTTATATTAACTCGTGGTGTCTGCGGCACGCCTGCTGCTTGTCGCCAAAACTTTTGATCGATTTTTAACCCACTTGCTCGCAAGATAGCGAGCTGAAATTTTGCAGGCAGTTTCGTACCGATGATAAAAACAATGTATCAAAATTTCAGATCGATCGCATGTACCGTAATTAAATTATTGATTTTTTAGATTATTTTATTTATTCCTATGTATCATGCTATTTTTTGAGATAGAGCGTCGCGGTGCGTATTATATTGAACAACCTTTCTGTCGCGCAATAAGGTGCGTATTTTATTGACAGCTCTTTTTATAAACATATTCCTGATCGGTGCGCATTATATTAAACATGTTTTACGACACAACTGCAATTTTGTATTTCTGGATGGTCTGGCGCTGCGTATTATAATGAACATTCTTTTAGTTACTTCTCGTACATAAAGGATTTATAGTCAAAAACTTGGTTTTTTACGGGTTTTTTCTTATTAAATCCTTTATATTAACTCGTGGTGTCTGCGGCCGGACCGACTGCTTGCTTGCTTGCTTGTCGCCAAAACTTTTGATCGATTTTTAACCCACTTGCTCGCAAGATAGCGAGCTGAAATTTTGCAGGCAGTTTTCGTACCGATGATAAAAACAATGTATCAAAATTTCAGATCGATCGCATGTACCGTAATTAAATTATTGATTTTTTAGATTATTTTATTTATTCCTATGTATCATGCTATTTTTTGAGATAGAGCGTCGCGGTGCGTATTATATTGAACAACCTTTCTGTCGCGCAATAAGGTGCGTATTTTATTGACAGCTCTTTTTATAAACATATTCCTGATCGGTGCGCATTATATTAAACACTGTTTTACGACACAACTGCAATTTTGTATTTCTGGATGGTCTGGCGCTGCGTATTATAATGAACATTCTTTTAGTTACGTCTCATACGTAAAGGATTTATAGTCAAAAACTTGGTTTTTTACGGTTGTTTTTATTAATGGATACAAACAAACAAACATAAAAATATCAACTGAGCTTTATATATTACATATGCGTTTAAATTATTTTATTTCAATTATTTTCACGATGCATTGTATTAATATTTTACATGCAATGAATAAAATTGGGATTTTTAAAATTTAATTCATAACTCGACATTTAATTAAAAACCATAGATGTAGCGAGTTTATTTTATGTTGAAAGTGATGGCCTATGTCAAATAAACTTACACTTTAAAACTAGTTTACTTAAGCTTTATATACACTATACATTATAAACTTTCGCTACCGAACGTATTAACAAAAGTTGACTAAATTTAATGAAGTGATCCTGAAAACGCTTAATTAATATGAATTGCGAATTGAATATGTTTTTATGTTCATTCCTTTGTATTCAGAATAGCATAGGCCATTTCTAAAATTGCCTTTTAATCATTTTTAAGATGCGCTTATTAACAGACGGTTGAATCTTTTTTTTTCATTTTTATTTTATTTTTCAGATATAAAATCTGGTGTGTGTGTGTGCATTGAATATAATTTACAAAATATGATGCCTTATCCGAAATAGGGAACAAAAAAAAAGATTCCTTTTTGAAATTATACACATTGCTTATAAACCGTAAATATAAATCGTAAAATATAGAGACATAAAAAATGTTAAATATTATTTCCCTGTTACAACAATTATGAATACGTCAAAAGGAGGAGTTATTTTGGTCCAGTACATTTACTTTATAACAAGACTTTATTTTATGCGGCCAGCTTTCTATATTGTCTAAATATGGTGTGCACATTTTTTTATATCATTTTAATACGACCGTTTTTTTAAAAAAAGTATTTTAGAAAGTACATTTATAATTTTGTTTATTTGCGCTATGAGTCACTTAGCTTTTGCCTTTTAAAGGGATAGTGCCACATGTTCTTTATCTCATAGACGTGGTTACAAATATTATATAACTTACAATTGTGATACGATGCAGTTTCGTAATTATATATTAAATTTTTTGAGTGACGAGGGTGGTAGAGCTCTTTCGGAAAACCTATAAGTTATGTTAATTTTGTACAAGTGGGAATGAAATTGTAAATCTATTATTTAAATGGTCGGGGGTCGATGGGTCGGGGTGCAGACCATTTATGTATTTTTTTTTTTCAGAAATCTTTAGGAAATCTTTTAAAATATAAAGGTTATGTTAAAAAAAGGCACTACTGCATTAAGTGAAAACAACTCAAACGTTGCACGCACGACTGAACTCACGCGGTAAAAATGGCAATTGTGCTCTTCCTTCTGTTTTTTCATCATAACTAAATAATTAATAAGTCTTAAATTTAAATAAACGTTGGCTAAATAAAAATTGTAAAACCAGGCATGAGCAAACTAATTACTTAATACTTGGAAAAAGGGTCCAAGCACACCTAACTAAAACACACTCCCAACGAACCTCCCCGCTTCAATATCCCACGCTACGCTCCTAAAGCTCTCCCTCACCCCTCACTCAAAGACTCCGTCATAAAGTCAAACTCCGCCCCGCGCTTCAAAAAAGAGTGGCGGAAGTGCGGGAATTTTCTAGTACAATTAATAAAAAAAAAAAAAAACAAAAAAAAACAAACAAAAAAAAAACAAAAAAAAGAAAACAAATAACAAAAAAATTCTCTGAAAATAGAGGATCTAAACTAAACATTCAATTTCATTTCCCAACTTCCATGTCTATAATAATTAGGGTAGATTTAGGGAGGGCTTTTATAAGAACAACCTGTGTGGGGTCATGTGCGTATGGTTTAGTTCCATAGCCGTTGAAAAAAGAGAACCATATAAGAATCACGACGCGACATCAAAGCTAAACATTTAGATCACCGGACAATGCGAAAGCTAAAACGATATAGAAACCTACAAATAGAGAAACCCTAACACGACACATCAAAGAGAGCAAAACACAATTAGGAAGACAGACCAAGAAGCACTGGTTCGACAGCAAAGCAAAGTGCTAAAGTCTAAAAGATTAGAAGAATCCCCAGACCAATTTAACATCGAAAGTACAAAACAGCAATTTCCTTTTTTCCTTTTTCTCATTGTTTTTCTAGTTTCTATTAAAATTTTATTTTCCTTTATCTTTTCTAATTATTTTCTTTTCTGATAAGCTTTTATTTTTCTTTGAGCAGAAATATAATTTCATTTTCTCTTTTCGTAATCATTTTTATCTTTCTTTTTCTTAACATTCAGTGTTTAAAAATAGATTACTAAATAAATTTTTTCCCACAATTCAACATTTGTTTATAACTAAAAAAGAAGAAAATATAAAGCACACACTCCATGTGTCCATTAATGGTAGAAAGAAGGATTGGAACATTAGAAAATAATTGATATATATCATCAGAAGTGGGAAAGGGGCGGGTAGCGGTAGAAAAAAAAGATGGCTGCGTGCATTAATTCGTAGGGGGGGTTAGCGAGGCATGAATTAAAGTGGCTCTGAATCATTGTGTGCAATTCTAGTATTCATATTCATATGCTCAACATACTAGTTGTGTTTACTACTACTATATAGCTACTGTAACGTGGAAGACATCCGTGGTTTTACTGTGTAACTGAAAAATATAGGAATATGTGGGCGAAGTGTAACTAACTAGGAGCGAGCAATATGTGCTCACATCAATCATTAACATGTAGAGTCAGGAAGAAAATGTAAAACATTGAAGGCATCCTCTCACTTGTTTTGGGGTAAAGAATGTTGTTTTTCCCGTTCGCTCCCTCCTCCATCGTATGTGCACCGCTTTTGCATAGATGAGGAGCAAAAACCATCATTGACAGGGCCGATTGTGTTTTGTTAGGGAGTGTGGGAGAGAGAGGGGTAGGGGTGTTTGCGGGGGTGGGATAGTAGAAGTTGGCGCGGGGGATAAAAGGATGGTTATGCGGAGGAGAGGCAGAGAGTTATCTACTGCTGCTAGGTTCGATGTGTATTTCCTTTGTCATGGTTCGTTAACTCTTTTCTATTACTAGATCTGGAGTCGGATCTGGTTTTTGGTCTGTGGTGTACAGGTTATTGTTCGGTCACCCATGTTGATCACTCCCAAGCCCTGCCGCGTTCCCACCTTCTTTACACCTACCCTCCCAGCTGGCACACATACCACCCCCGCCCCCACCTGTGCCACCACTACGCCCCAGCATCACCCCCCTTCCCCACCGCCCACAACCTATACCCACCCAACCATTATCCCACCAATTCCCCACCCCCAGCATCCCCATGAACCTCCCCCCTTCCCCACCGCTCACCTCCTACCAACATACCGCGCCCCTCCCCCCCCCCCTCCCCCACCCCCCCCCTCTCACCCCCCACCCCCACCCCCCTACCCTGATCCCCCCCCCTATATTCTGTACCTGTTATTTTTTTTTTTTTTTTTTTTTTTTTTTTGTTTTGTTTTGTTTTTTGTTGGTTTTGTTTGTTGTTGTGTGGTTTTTTTTTTTTTGTTTTCTTTGGTTTTTTTTTGTTTTTTTTTTTTTGTTTTGTTGTTTTGTTTTTATTTTTGGTTGGTGGGTTGGTTGGGTGTGTGGTGTGTTGGTTTGTTGGGTTTTTGTTGGGTTTTTTTTTTTTTTTTTGGTTCGATTTTTGTTTGTGGGTTGTGTTGGGTTGTTTTTGGTGTTTTTTGTGGTTTTTTTTGGGGTGTTGTGTGTGTTTGTTTTTTGGTTGGGGGGTTGTTTGGTGTGTGTGTTGTTGTGTGGGTGTGGTTTGGGTGGTGGGGGTGTTTTTTTTGTGGGGTGTTTGGGTTGTTTTGTTGTGTGGTGGGTGTTTTTTTTGTTGTTGTTTTTGGGTGTTTATTTGGGTGTTTTGGGTGTTTGGTGTTGTTTTTGGGTTTTGTTTGGGGGTTGGTGTCGCGATTGAGGCGTCCTTACCCCACTCTGATGCAATCAATCCGCCCCTCATTAACTACCCCCATTGAATGCCCAATTTCCCCCCCACCACCACGTTACTGTTCTTCCACAGTACAATGCCTCACCTTCCCCTTCGTACTTTAGGTAACTTAGGCGACTTTTGTGCTTGTCCGCTATTTCGACCGATTCTATTCCAGTCAGACTCTATATTGGGTTTCGCAACGCTTCACCTTTGGGTCAACTGCTTATGTAGGCTCCAACTGCCCTATGGTGTCTTCTTCCATTATATCTTCACTATTTTTCCACTTCCATCTTTTGTTCGGTTTACTCTCTTCAGGGCTCTCTTCAATAATTCCCTTTGATTAGTTTTATTTCCGTTCCTTTCACTTACCGACTTCCCTTTTTGTCTAACTTTCAGCACACCTTTCCTCCACCGTGAAAAGACTCTGGTATCGATCCCACATACAGGCCACCCCGGCTCGCTTCTGCTAACAATGACCCTTCGCTTTTTATCCGGCGGACGCTTTTTCTGAATATGAGCTTGTTCCTTCGTTCCAGATTTTTTTTCAGCCCCCCCCGCATTTTTACGCAGCGAGCGCCTTCACCCAACTTCCTTCTGTCGGCGCCCCCCAGATACACGAAGCATACTTCACGCGCTCTCACACACCCCGTTTTTTCTAGGGAGGGTCGTTTTTATAACTATCTCTAAACCTTCTTTTTCTCTTGTTTTGTCCATTATTCCCACCCAATGATCATTCGCTTCCGAGTTTCTTCCCTTTTCCACGATCCTTGCTTCCCACTTTTGAACGTTCTGTTCCTTTGTTTTCCCGCGTGGTTTCCTGTGCGCCGTTGTCCCTTACCACTCGTGTTAACTTCTCAGGTGCTTGTTTACTTTGACTGTCTCAATTGAATGCTTTTTTTTTTTCCGCCATCTTCCACTTCGATTACATGTCCGGCGATCTTACCATTCCCCCTCCGGAAACCGCCCCCCCCCATCCATCCAGCCCACGATGGGGTTCCTTCCCCCTTGACCGTTTTTTTCCTTGTCTATTCTTCCATTACTTCTTTCACCCCTCCCACTTTTCTTTTTCTCCATTCGGTCCGTGTGTTAACTTTATTTCCGCATCCACCCCCATCCGTTTTGTCGCTTTCTAGTGTGGTTTTACACCCGAGTGTGTGCTACTCGACCTTGTACTCTGCTTCTCATACGTCTCCAACACTGCTTAACGCGCCGGGCAGGGTTTAATGACTCCCTACCACCCTGCATTCATTCCGCCTCTCCAACCGTAGTCTGTTTCTACTCCCAAGTACCCTGACAACGTTTTATTCTATCCGCTTTAGCCCCCACCAAACTTTATGTTTCCGACTATAACCTGGTCTCCCCCATGTCCGCATGCTTAGATTTGGGCTTATGACGATTCCTCGCGCACAATCTCCTTTAAGCTTTTTGTTTTGGTGTCACACACCGTCAGGGGCGGAATTCTTCTCTATCCCTCCCGACCACAGCGTGTGGTCATTTCCTCAGCATACCATTACAATTTCCTCGAAGTCTTTTAATTTAGGTCGTGCCCACAGGCCCGACTTCCACGCAAATCCCCTCGTTAACGTTACTCCAACTGGCTTCAACTCCGCCGACGAATTTACCGTTACCGTTTCTTACCTTCCACGAAATTTCACAGCACACTATAGTTCAGTTCCATCCTACTTCCCGTCGCCCTGTTTCACACGCGGCCCATATCCACCTGTTGTATGCTTGTTCCCTATAGCTTTCCCACGCCACGTTCAGCAGCTTGATATTCAGTTCCCCATTATATATTCCAGTTCCGCATGTTTCCGTTTTCGCGAGAATTTGAACGTTGTATCTTGACATTTAAACTTCACGAATTTCTTCATTTGACAGTCCGATTACCCCATATCCCTCCCCCCCTCCGTTCCACCTCCCATACGCCATTTCCGCTGCTTATCGGGACACTAGTTCTACGTGAATGAATTTTCCGAGTGTATTTATCAGCCGTATTTGTTACTTCTATAACTGACATCTTCGCGACTTATTCCTCATATCGTGCGCCCACTCCCTCCGGGATCTGTAAGCTTTTCTGTCTTCCACGACCCCGGAGTTATCTTGGTTGCTTTGTCTTGCGTCGCCTTTTCTTCCCACTCTGTGTATTCCCCCTTCTTTCCGCATACTATTCGTCCCTTGCCGACTATGGACTTGCACCTCAACCACACTTTCACCACCCCCTCCAGCACATTTCACCCCCTTTTTTCGTTATTCTTAACGGTAATTATGACTTCTGCAGCTATTCCCTCCCCAGAACGGGTCCTTTGTCTCTATTAAAACTTGCCTTCATATAGCTTACTTCTTTTATTTCCCGCACCCCATTTAATTCCACCTTTACAGACTACTTTTGTGTCGCTTTTTATTTTCCCATCTTTATCCATGTTCCCCCTCAATCCGACTTCGACCCCTTACTCCTCAAGCTTCGACTTCCACCCGTTTCCTTAGACGGGTCGAATATTTCTCCCTACTCACAAGCGATTCCCAGAGCTCCCCCTCCCCGTTTTTGCCACAGATCCGATGTGGGTACTTTTCCTCACTTCTAAACGCTTGTATAGAACTTTTCCGTTGGGTATCAGTTTCTCCACCACATGACTTCTCCCAAGCTATTGCGATTTTTTGTTGAGGACGGGTGACACGTTTAACTTTCATCCATAATTTTCCGTATTACATTTTCTCACCACCCATCTTCCCGGCCGCAAATTCATTGACCAGCTATTCTTACTTCTTTCCGACCCCGCCACCCCCAAGCTGGCCACTGCACCTACATCTTTTTGCTTATGACTCATTGATGACCTGTCCACCATTCGTTTCCCCCTGTCGGCGCCACCCCCCCCCCGTTCGATCCTTTGATTTCACCCCCCATGCCCCATTCGTTCCCTTTTCCGGGCCTTCTGTTTCCGACTCTGGCGCCATCCGCCGCTGCCGCATCGAGTCGTCTTTCCTTTTATTTCCTAATCATACTTGGCGGCGTTCAACTTTTGACTGACTTCCAACCCACCCGCGCAGGTTTCCAATTTCCCTTTCCATTGTTCCCGGAACACGCCCTCGCACACCCATATCCCCCCCTTTGTTCCCGCCAAGACTTTCGCCGGTTCCTTCGCTACCGACCATTACCCCTTGTTTTTCCTCACTTCCGGCCCTTTCTTTCCCCAGGATTCTCATCCTGTTCCACCCCCTCCCGCCGATCTGATACCGCAGCCATCTTTCCTTCTTTTCTTTCCCCCCGCCCACCAATCCCCCTTCCCCCCCACCGAATTCAAAAGCGAACATTCACCCTCACCCCTGGACTTCTTGTCCGGCTCCGCCTAACCCCTCCGCTCCCCCAACGATCTTCTTTCACATCACGTGACTTTTCACTTTTCATTCGCGTTTTTTGCTAATGACTTCACCTACGTGTTTCGATTCGTGTCAGCATTTGTTCGATTCCTCCTTCCCGAATTACCACATTCCCAGAAATTATCCCCAGACACCACCCCCCAATCCAATTTCTTATTGGAATTCTCTGCAAACTATTAATCAGGCATTTACGCCCCCATCACCCCGTTCACATTTCTCCCCACACATCTGACATCATTCGTTCTGTTCGTATCCCACCCCATCGTTAATTGTCTTTCAATTTATCCCACCTTTTTTCCCTGGCTTCGACTACCTTTGACGTTACGTTTTCCCTTCCATACTACGCCACGAAGCCCCTGTTATGGTGTTTATTTCGAGCATTCGGTTGGTCTTTCCATTCCCATACTTTCCCCGTCACATAGCTGTATTTTTCGTTCTTGAGTTGGCCCCATTTTACCGTGAGACTTTAGACTTCCCCCACCCCCAAATTTTCTGGTTCCACTGGTAATTTCCTCTGTCTGGACTTCATCGTTCAGCCTTTTATTCGATCGAGCCCGATTTCATTTTCTTTCCCTGACTAACTTATGTTGCACACTCCCCCCAGCCCTACTCCTCTTCAATTTCCTAATCACAGTGTAACAAATGGGAGTATCTAGGCCGTTACTTTTGTTCATACGTTCCTTCTTCCCCCCACCCAAATTGTATTCCCACACCCTATTTAACTTCGCCCCATGACTCTCCGAGCATCCTTACATTCTAGCGCACTTTCCCACTTTCCACCCTCCCATTCACACTTATTCCACCATTCCCCGTCTCTCTGATTCCCGATTTCCCCGCACCCCCGGTTTTTTCTCTGACGTTCCTTTTCTCTTTGGTTCAAGGCTGGGGATAATTGTTTTTTTTTTTTTTCATTTTTTTTAGATTATTCATTATTTTTAGTTTTTTTATTTTTTTTTTTTTTTTTTTATAAAATTTTTTTTTTTTATAAAGAATTTTTTTTTTTTTTTTTATTGTTTTATTTTAGTTATATATTTAACTCATACATCCTTCATTCAAAAAAAAGTAGAGACGAAAACTTCGCATACGGGGATTCATCCAGGATTAATTTTGCGTCTATAGAGAGACGACGCTTGTGCACCATCGGTCTTTAGAATGAATAAAATAGTTCGAGTTTTATTGTTATCGAGTTACGTTATATTTTAGGTGTTTGTTGTTTGGCTTGGGGGGTTTTTTGCGAAAACAATAAGTGCCAGGTTGGGTGAGAGGACTATGATTATTTAAATTATTATTTTAAGGATAATATAAATGGTACTTAGGAATGAAATTTGTTGGATGCGGGTAAAATTGTCTGTCCGATTTTATTTTTTTTCCTGATTAATACACTTATGCTTTAGTGCACTTCGTGCCTCTGGTTAACTGGTCTACGATAATAATCATAAAGAGTTTTTTTTTTATTTGTTTATTTTGTATTTTTTTTTGTCTTTTTTTTATGTGGAAGCAAAATAAAATAAAAAGAATAAGATATTAAATTCAAAATTAAAATTATTATTATAAAACAAAATATGACAAAATATGATTAATAATCATTAATATAATTTCATAAAGCCGCCCCCAAGTCTCACATAATCTAGAAAAAAAAAAAATAAAGAACAGAAATCCATAACATATGTGCAAATCATTTATAGTTCCTTCTCGCCCCCTAAACAAGAAAATTATTGATGAGCCTGAAAATTATTAGACCCATATATCCGCTTCAATAAATTAAAGAAAAAAAAATTTTAAATATATTCGAATAAAAACATTACTCATCCTACTCTTCCTGCGTGCCTCCCCTGCTAAAAATAATAGGACCTAATAAAATTAGAAACTAATCCTTCTATAAAAAAGAGTTAATCAAAAAAACCATTAAAAATAAAAAAATATAGCAACACCAATTCATAATAATCCCCGTGCCACAAGCCGAGCGACCCGCCGTACCAGCCTGCAATAATAGATGAAACTTTTTAATTGTTGTGGTCAACCTCATCAGTCCCCAAAAAATGCTACACAAAAAAAAAATACTAATACAACCAAACAACTAAAAAAAAATGAATTAAAATAGAAACCATGACATCAATTGATTAAACAAGAGAAGAATAAAGTAAAAAAATAACCCTCAGCTGCGAGACAGTCCCCCCCCCCTGCCTCCCCCCCACAAAAGATATTCTCCAACACAATTACGTTTATCATAGCGAACGTTTGCTATGCAACTAATCAAGAACGTCACACACAATCGCGCGAATCCTCGAAGCGTAATTGGTTTTTGATTTTGTATATTCTCAAAATTTTTTATGAATTTTCATTTTTTTTTTTTATTTTTTTTTAGTTTTGCTTTTTTCTTTTTCTGAATTTACAAATTTGGCAAATTTTTATTATTTTTTAGAGGATGCAAGAGCCGCCGATTGTTGTCGATTTTTATGTTAGTTGTTTTTTTCTTTTTTTCATTAGGCCGGGCCTCCACGCACTCATATAATTATTTAACGTCATATTTATTTTAAAATAAACTTTAATTTATATATTGATAATTAAAAAGGCGCCACTATTCTTTTTATTTATTGTCGTATGATATATAAATATTTTTCTTTTAAATTTATAATACAGATTGTTTTTTTTTTTTATATTAACTAATTTTTTTATATTTCATATTATTTTAAGACTTTTCTGATCCACCACACCCCAAGAACTAAAAAATATCAAAAAGATAATTAACGCCAAGAGATATAATAAATAAAGTAATAGATAATATAGTCATATGATCCGCCTCCCTCACATCATCCTCCTCTTGGCCCTATAAATTATAATAATAAGAGATTCCCAGCGTCGCCCCCACAATAAACTTCTACCTGCCACCCTGGGTCTCCCCACTGGCCCCCCGCGATCCTTTTTTTCTCACACGAGCTTGTCCCACACTCCGAAGATCATCAATCCCTCGCCCGGGCCCCACAATTGGTTCATGACATGTTCATCACGGCCCAAACGTTGTCCACAGCAGTTGAATTCCACGCCGGGCAAATCCATCCTTTTATCTGATCCCAGGAGACTCGGATTTCCCCGCGATTTTCCTATCTTTCACATTCTACCTTCCCACCCGAGGCTCAATCGTTGTATGTTATCAACCCTCGACCCCATCCTCCGCATCCCGCGCGCTTCTCGCGGATGTCGTTGTGTGGACTTGTCCATCTTGGTCTCTTCATTACTATGGCGACTTCCCCACAAACCATGACTTTCCCCAACCTTCTTTTCTATCTGTCACCGCCTCTTCTTCTTCTGTTCCTTTCCTTCCCCCGCATCCGTTCCGGTGTTGTTTGTCCGCGACCCTCTTGAACTGTTCGACATTCCGGGCGCAAGCAACTACCACAAACACAAAAAACACAAACGCAATACGACCACACCGCTATTTATCGTATCCCATCTGAATCCTCAGAGCGTTCGCAACTCTTCCTTCACAAGTTTTCACACATCCCTAATTTTTTAATTTTCCCCGATTCGCACCGTACGTCTAGTCCTTCAGCTCCCCACACACACACGTTTTTTAACTTGGCTTCTTCGCCATCTTTGTTCCAAGCTCTCTCAATACAAAGGCAGCCATACCGTTGTTGTATTGGTTTCCCTACCCACTTTCACGCTCTGAGCGGATATTTTTAGTTGTTTTTTATGGGTTCTCATGTATTTTTATTTTGGTTTTTTGTTTGTTTTTCTTGAATTTTGTAATTTAATTTTTATCTTTTTTTATTATTTATCTGATGATATATATTATCTATATTTTTGTGTTTTCTAGTTTAGTTTTTAATAATTTATGTTTATTCTGTTTAGTGATTTGTTATTGTATGTTTTGTTTTTTTTTCTGTGTCTTTTAGTATTTTTTTGTGTCTTATTATGGTATGGGTGTTTGTTGCTTATGCGTAGCTGTATTTCCCGCAGAATTTATAGTGTTTTTTTTTGTTTTTTTTCTTCATTTTTTTGAGTTTTTTTCAATATATTTTTCTTGTTTATGATTCCATACTGTCTTAATGTTTTTCGACGTACTTGATCTCTTTTTTTCTTTTTAAGATTTTTTCTTTATTCTTCTTTTGTATTTTGGTGTATTTTTTTTTTTTTTTTTTTGCGGTTTTTATTTTTTTGGTTTTATATTTTTGTTTTTTAAATGTTTTTTTTTTTTTTTTTCTTTTATTTTTCATGTGGTCATTTTTTTATTTATAAATTTTTGATTTTTATGGGTTACCGATGCTTTTTTTTTTGGCGCGGAAGGTGACCGCTATTGATGGGGGGAAGATCTCGCGCGGATTTTCCAATTATATTTATTTCAGCGGATTTTAAACTTTGGTTTTTTTTGGTTATTTTATTTATCTTTGGTGTTGGGTATTTTTGTTTTTTTAATTGTTTGGTTTTTTGGTTCGGGGGATGAACGGGAATAGGGGGACAGTATCTTATGGTGTGTAATGGCGTGTGTTTGTTATAATTTTATTTTTTTTTTGTGCTTTTTTTTTTTGTTATTAGTTTGGTTGGGTAAACTTTGTGTTTTTTTTTATTTGGGTTTTTTGGTGTTGTGTTGTTGGGAGTAAGAAAGGCCACCGTGGTATAACCCCGTTTTTATAATATAATTGTATAAAATTTAATTGTGGTATTTGCTTAAGGAAAAGTAAGTGGATAGATAATGGATGTGTAAATAAAAGTTATATGGTGAATATCATTATTTCTTTATGTTAACATAAGAATCCGATTATTATAATAGTCTAAGTTATAAG
>CALYLW010002261.1:0-58678 GCA_944989445.1 Ampullaceana balthica | reverse complement strand
TAATAAGAAAAACCCGTAAAAAACCAAGTTTTTTGACTATAAATCCTTTATGTACGAGAAGTAATTTAAAAGAATGTTCATTATAATACGCAGCGCCAGACCATCCAGAAATACAAAATTGCAGTTGTGTCGTAAAACATGTTTAATATAATGCGCACCGATCAGGAATATGTTTATAAAAAGAGCTGTCAATAAAATACGCACCTTATTGCGCGACAGAAAGGTTGTTCAATATAATACGCACCGCGACGCTCTATCTCAAAAAATAGCATGATACATAGGAATAAATAAAATAATCTAAAAAATCAATAATTTAATTACGGTACATGCGATCGATCTGAAATTTTGATACATTGTTTTTATCATCGGTACGAAACTGCCTGCAAAATTTCAGCTCGCTATCTTGCGAGCAAGTGGGTTAAAAATCGATCAAAAGTTTTGGCGACAAGCAAGCAAGGTCGGTCGGTCGGCCGCAGACACCACGAGTTAATATAAAGGATTTAAAAATGGATGGCGATTCATCTGCCTGGGGTTTGCTCTTTCTCAATAAGTTTCTGTAGCCCTCCTCGGTGAGATTGTAACGCTTTAAAAGCACTTCCTTCACCTTTTGGTATACCAACGCGTCCTCGTAAGGCATTCTAGAGTATACCTCCAAGGCTCGACCAGACAGAAGCGCACTTAGTTACACCGCCCAGTCACTTTCTGGCCATTTACTGATCCTAGCGAAAGTTTCGAAGCTCGTCAAGTAGCCATCCAGCTGGTCAACCCCATCTATGAATGGTGGAAGCTTAGGCTGTCTTGGTCTGTTGTCAGTCCCATTTGCATTTCCTACATTAGCAGCTTCAATTCTCTTGGCTTCTAACCTTGCCTCTCTCTCAGCCGCCCTGTCTACCATTTCTCTCTCGGCCGCCTCTCTCTCAGCATCTCTCACTCGTTGTACCTCTCTCTCTATGTAATCTCTTCTTTCCTCACCTCTGAGTTGCAGGGCATCCACCAGTGCTATGATCTCCTCCAGAGTCGTGACTGGCATTCTCGTTGCTTCCTTAGTGTCCGTGTTTCCTGTGTAAATCCCGGACGAGCCCCCAGAAATGTCACAAGCGTCCTCAGTCTATGAATGGATCGCTTGCTCATAGATTCATCAACACCAATTACACAAGAAATAGTCGAACACTGCTAACAGAAAACAAGCTTTAATTCCAACTTCTTGATACAACACCCCCTCACTTCAACCGTCTCTCTGACCTCTACACACATTCCAAACACGTCAACCCAAAAAAACTCTCCCTTTTCACGCTTTCGCTCCAACAAGCCAACAACACCACCATGCGCAGCTCACAAGTTAAAGGGGGGAAATTGGTCATCCGTGACATATGCCCCCCTTTCCAGAAATTTTCCGAGAGCGGCAAATTTCCACTATCTCGAATGACCAAATTACACATTTAATTATACACGAGAATATCCTTTTACAACTTGAAATATACTACGGACATCTGCCCTCAAATAATCCTAACCAATGATAACATATTTTACTTAACAGTTTAACCATTACTGTCCGATAACTTGGCATAGTGTTTATAAACATTCATTATATTAAATACACTAACTTAACACATTATATTTATTAAGTTAATATTAAAAAATGTCAATATTAAACATAATACTCCTTTGGGTTAATGTCACCACATCTTGAGCTTGATTTCACCGGTACTTCACTGCCCTGTAAAGCTGTAGTTCTGCAGAAACATGGCCCATCTCGTAATCCTGGCGCTTACGAATCGAACTGTAGTAAGATGCTTTAAAGGCTGTTGGTCAGTTTGTAAAACAAACAGTTTGCCGTAGAGGTAATGTTTAAACCTCTTGACCGCCCACACAATCGCCAGGCACTGCTTCTCAATCGTAGAATAATGTATCTCTCTTTCAAAGAAATTCCTGCTGGCGAATGCAACAGGATGCAGTATTCCCCTGTTATCTTCCTGAAGTAACGTAGCACCAAGTCCAACGTCCGATGCATGGGCCCTTAAAACGAAGGACTTTTGCATATTGGGTTTCTGTAGTATTGGCCGTGTTGTGATGGCTCTCTTCAAGGCGTCGTATGATTCTTCCTGTTCTTTCCCCCATTTCACTCTGTCGGGCTGACCCCTTTCTTGTCACGGAGGTCAGCGGGTATGCGAGGGTTGCGTAGTTTGATACAACGTCTCTATGGTAGCCCGTGAGTCCAAGAAATCGCATCACTTGACTCTTCGTGGTTGGTCGAGAATGGAATGCGGGAAACGACCGATGCTCACCGGAATTCACCTCTTCATTTGATTCCGTTTCTGCGCAGACTCCAACATCGACCATAGCACATTCCCGTGAATTTTTAGTTTCACGGCGATTCACATCCAGCTGTTTTCCCCTCGATGTGACCTCACATTGTGACCTCTCTACCATACCACACTCTGGCGTTGTCAACCTCGCCCCCTTGAACTCCATGTCTGGGTCGTCATAGCTCCTTACCCCATGCACATTTCCCACAATAAGGTCCACTATTGAGTTCTCCACACATACCGCCTTCACTCTGCCACTCAAGTATGGTGTTCTTATGTCTATTATCGCTTTTTCTCCTCTTATTATTCTGGTGTCCAACATTCTTATCAACCCGATTTCGCCCGTTAATTGGTCATCTCTGACGTAGTGTCTTTTCACTATCACTGCTTCACATCCTGTATCTCTTAATACCTCAACACTCTTTAGATCCTATAAACCCTTCCACAACCTTTAACTTTCTTTCTCCGTCTTCCTTTTGGCTTTTATCACACATGTACGTGCATCGTCCATTTACGCACTGGAATAGCATGTGCCGCTGCTGCCCTCTTCACGCTCGCATTTTCGCCCTCCTTTGAACTGGGACAATAGCGGGCTATATGGCCAACCCTATGACACACAAAGCAGTGTATGTCTGACCTTGATCTTTCCTCGGCCCTACTTTGCCATTTTCTTTGACCCGATCTGGTCTGTTGCCCCTCAACTTTTCTCCCATACATGTCATCTCCAACACCATCGCCATTTTGTGTTGCACCATGGCTGTAATTAAAGCTTCTATTCCTGGCCTCCAGGAATAATTCAGCCACTCTGGCAACTTCCTCCAGGGTGTCATTATTTCGCTCCCTTAGATAAATCACCAGATCTTCGGTACACACAGCCATAAATTGCTCTTTCACTATGAGGTCTCTAAGACCGTCAAATGTTTTATCAATGTCCGACAAGATAATCCATTTCGACAAATAGCTCCGAACTCTTCCTATAATAAGAAAAACCCGTAAAAAACCAAGTTTTTTTACTATAAATCCTTTATGTACGAGAAGAATTTAAAAGAATGTTCATTATAATACGCAGCGCCAGACCATCCAGAAATACAAAATTGCAGTTGTGTCGTAAAACATGTTTAATATAATGCGCACCGATCAGGAATATGTTTATAAAAAGAGCTGTCAATAAAATACGCACCTTATTGCGCGACAGAAAGGTTGTTCAATATAATACGCACCGCGACGCTCTATCTCAAAAAATAGCATGATACATACGAATAAATAAAATAATCTAAAAAATCAATAATTTAATTACGGTACATGCGATCGATCTGAAATTTTGATACATTGTTTTTATCATCGGTACGAAACTGCCTGCAAAATTTCAGCTCGCTATCTTGCGAGCAAGTGGGTTAAAAATCGATCAAAAGTTTTGCCACAAGCAAGCAAGGTCGGTCGGTCGGCCGCAGACACCACGAGTTAATATAAAGGATTTAAAAATGGATGGCGATTCATCTGCCTGGGGTTTGCTCTTTCTCAATAAGTTTCTGTAGCCCTCCTCGGTGAGATTGTAACGCTTTAAAAGCACTTCCTTCACCTTTTGGTATACCAACGCGTCCTCGTAAGGCATTCTAGAGTATACCTCCAAGGCTCGACCAGACAGAAGCGCACTTAGTGACACCGCCCAGTCACTTTCTGGCCATTTACTGATCCTAGCGAAAGTTTCGAAGCTCGTCAAGTAGCCATCCAGCTGGTCAACCCCATCTATGAATGGTGGAAGCTTAGGCTGTCTTGGTCTGTTGTCAGTCCCATTTGCATTTCCTACATTAGCAGCTTCAATTCTCTTGGCTTCTAACCTTGCCTCTCTCTCAGCCGCCCTGTCTACCATTTCTCTCTCGGCCGCCTCTCTCTCAGCATCTCTCACTCGTTGTACCTCTCTCTCTATGTAATCTCTTCTTTCCTCACCTCTGAGTTGCAGGGCATCCACCAGTGCTATGATCTCCTCCAGAGTCGTGACTGGCATTCTCGTTGCTTCCTCAGTGTCCGTGTTTCCTGTGTAAATCCCGGACGAGCCCCCAGAAATGTCACAAGCGTCCTCAGTCTATGAATGGATCGCTTGCTCATAGATTCATCAACACCAATTACACAAGAAATAGTCGAACACTGCTAACAGAAAACAAACTTTAATTCCAACTACTTGATACAACACCCCCTCACTTCAACCGTCTCTCTGACCTCTACACACATTCCAAACACGTCAACCCAAAAAAACTCTCCCTTTTCACGCTTTCGCTCCAACAAGCCAACAACACCACCGTGCGCAGCTCACAAGTTAAAGGGGGGAAATTGGTCATCCGTGACACACATCACTATCATGGTTTGTGAACTAATTAACGCCGTGTACCACATCACTATCATGGTTTGTGAAATAATTAACGCCGTGTACCACATCACTATCATGGTTTGTGAAATAATTAACGCCGTGTACCACATCACTATCATGGTTTGTGAAATAATTAACGCCGTGTACCACATCACTATCATGGTTTGTGAACTAATTAACGCCGTGTACCACATCACTATCATGGTTTGTGAACTAATTAACGCCGTGTACCACATCACTATCATGGTTTGTGAACTAATTAACGCCGTGTACCACATCACTATCATGGTTTGTGAACTAATTAACGCCGTGTACCACATCACTATCATGGTTTGTGAACTAATTAACGCCGTGTACCACATCACTATCATGGTTTGTGAACTAATTAACGCCGTGTACCACATCACTATCATGGTTTGTGAAATAATTAACGCCGTGTACCACATCACTATCATGGTTTGTGAAATAATTAACGCCGTGTACCACATCACTATCATGGTTTGTGAAATAATTAACGCCGTGTACCACATCACTATCATGGTTTGTGAAATAATTAACGCCGTGTACCACATCACTATCATGGTTTGTGAAATAATTAACGCCGTGTACCACATCACTATCATGGTTTGTGAAATAATTAACGCCGTGTACCACATCACTATCATGGTTTGTGAAATAATTAACGAAGTGTACCACATCACTATCATGGTTTGTTTTTGCCACACTCAATCAGAAGACCCGAGTCAAAACAATGAGTGAAGTTTTGTGTCGTACAGGCAATTAGAAACGTTGTTTTTTTTGCAAATTTTAGAACCTAAGACATACACAAGACAATTACATAAAAAGTCATTTAACAATTTTTTCCTTTTAATTATTCACCATGCTATTTTCTAATTTTGAATTATGGAGTGCCTTAATTAATATATGCATTAATTTATTTAGAATGCATTTTACATTTCATAAATAATATAAAGTACACCATTTTAAATTCTTTATTCAAGACATGTAATTTAAATCTTTTTGTTACAATATGCAATTATTTCGTAAGGGACATAAGCAGTAAAATATAATATACATATAGTTCTTTCACTTCAATTTTTGTTAAAGTGTTTTTCCCCTTGGTCACTTTGGTGGGGGGGGAGGAGGAGGTTGTTAGGTTGATATGTTGTTTGGTTGATATGTTGTTTGGTTGATACGTTGTTTGATTGATATGCTGTTTGGTTGATATTTTTTATGATTGCAGTGCATACTATCATTGAGACGGACACTTACAGAAATATTTAATTTAATTTATTTTTCAATGCTTTGTAAATTTCTATATCTAAATACTTTACTGTATATAAATTATTTATTGGATGTTCAATTCTTATTCCGCCGATGGCTCACTTCACAACCCTCTTTACCTGCCCTTTGTCTTATCGACCCTTAGCGGAGATAAGTCCCGTGGTACATTCCAGAATAGAGGGCATCCAAGAATGAAAGAACACACGCATGGTTTGTGATAGAAGGTCTGGGATATACTGAGATATAAAACAGTTGAGTTTTATTGAACATAGACACTTTAAAAAAAGTTATATGGCTGACTTTAAATATCTCATATTGCAAAACGAACTTACAACCACGAGCCCAGAAATAAAGACTGCGATAAATGGATTTTTAAATCCCTTATATTAACTTCATCACGGCGTCTCTGTCTGTCATCATCTCTCTCTGTCTTGGGTGGGCGAAAAAACAAAAGTCAAAAATGACCCACTTCCCGTTATCCGATCGAGCTGAAATTTGGCACACGGACCCGACTCACCTAACAATGTATCAGATCAAAATTTCAGATCGATCGAACGTACCGTAATTAAATTAATGCATTTTTAGTTTATCCTCATATAACGTATGTAATTAAAATTCACTGTTTGTTATTGTTTTTTTTCCACGTGAAAGTTTGAGTTGACGCGTTGAGGCGACCCATCGAAGTACCGGCGTGCTTTTGTTTACATTTTACGTGCCACGCTGAGCTCGGTCAAGCGAATCGGTGACCAGACTTTTCCCCCTCTCCCACCCCCCCCACCCCCTAGGGTTATGAAGCAAACTTGAGTTAAGACAGATTCAGTCTGTAAATATTTTTAAATACTCTTTAGTTATGTCTCATATATAAGGGATTTATAGTCAAAAACTTCGTTTTTACGGGTTTTGTTTTATTTTATTATTGGTTCTCCAACTATAAATGGCCGATTGTTCTTGAAGTGTATACCACTTAGGTTGAGTGGCAAATCTCTCGGTAAAGGCAAGGATTTGTGCATTGGGGCCAAGGGTTCGAATCTCCGTGATGGCAGGGATTTGTTCGTGGGGCCAAGGGTGTCCCTGAGTCCACACAGCTCCGAATGGGTGGCGAACACTACTGATGGAAACAAAGGCGGCTGGGAATCACGTGGTACCCTCATAGCCATGGCATCTGAACGCTGCGTCATTAGCCACATGGTCCGTGGACGCAATAATCTTCTGTATAAAAGGAACGTCTGTATAGATGAGACAAGACAAGACACATTGCGTCATTTGGTAATTTATCTTAATACGAGCAACCAAGCCCGTCCAAGGACGTTCCGCCACCGTTCGGTGGCATGTTGTAACTCCCCTTCAACAGCCGTCTCGACAGGCATACATGTGCAACACGTCAAAAATACTATTCATTATAGTTAAAATAAATAACGCGTAAAAACAGAGATTTTTACTATAAATCCCAACGCGCATAACTCAAAATAAAATCTTGGAAGAAATACTGCACCAAAAATAACTCGTTTTGAACGTCCACGTAAACTTGATATGCTTGGCTGTAGGAGTCATGTGTGTTTGAGAGACCAATCGCTATCGATGACCGGACAGAACTTAGCCTTTTATTATATAATATAGTCTCAAGATAATTGTCTACGTCATTATCCCCCCCCCAAACCCCATTAATCTGCTATCTTCTAAATTCGTCATCTTTTACTATCTGCCTTGTTTCATCCCCCTGTCTGTTTTAGCTATCATTTGCTACTTGATACGATTGCAAATCCCTATCACAATCACAATCCCAATCACAATCAGGGATGCTTTCCAATCCTCATCCCTATCTTGGAGGTTTGACAATCGACATCACCTTCTGGGATCTTTACCAATCCGCATCACAATCTGGGATATTTGCTGTCAACATTGCGCAGAGATAAATCATCCCTTTATCTTCAGATCAAAATGAGATTATGTCTCTGTTATAGTGGTATGGAATTGGCTTCGTTGGTGCATCAAAACTTCTGGTAAAAGACAGCTCTGAACTCACGTTAAACTAAGTCCAATGTGTTAGAGTATTAAAACAGAAGCTTGAACTTGTGTTGGTATAAATGAAATGTCTACTAGAAGTGACCGCTTCTTAGACGAATCATTTTCGTTTTATGTGCCGTTACACAGAATAATTATGCATGTAAGAAAGTTTCGTAAAAATCTGCGAAGCCTGTGACAGTTTCTACGCTAGCAATGTCTCTGGTCATGATGTATCAACACTAGAAATGTCTCTAGTCAACCTGTCTCATCTATACAGGAACAACACTAGCAATGTCTCTAGTCAAGATGTCTCGTCTATACAGGCGCAACACTATAGGTATGTCTCTGGTCAAGATGTATCATCTATACAGGCGCAACACTAGAGATGTCTCTAGTTCTGATGTCTTATCTATACAGGCGCAACACTAGAGATGTCTTAGTTCTGATGTCGTACTATCAGGCGCAACACTAGAAATGTCTTATCTATACAGGCGCAACACTAGAGATGTCTTATCTATACAGGCGCAACACTAGAGATGTCTTATCTATACAGGCGCAACACTAGAGATGTCTTATCTATACAGGCGCAACACTAGAAATGTCTTATCTATACAGGCGCAACACTAGAAATGTCTTATCTATACAGGCGCAACACTATAGATGTCTAGTCTGATGTCTTATCTATACAGGCGCAACACTAGAAATGTCTTATCTATACAGGCGCAACACTAGAAATGTCTTATCTATACAGGCTCAACACTAGAGATGTCTTATATATACAGGCGCAACACTAGAGATGTCTCTAGTCATGATGCCTCATCTAAACAGGCCCATGGTTCTCCAAATTATCTCCTCGGAAGAAAAAAATCATTAAGAGTGGCTCGTCTCTCAACACAAAAGTTGCAGGTCCATTATCTAATGGTACATGGAGTGGGGGAGGTGAGGGCGACCTGGGTGATGGAAGCCACCTGGAGAACAACGAGCTTGGCGTCAGGTGAGAGACATGGGGAGGAAGCAGGTCGACGTGTACACGAGTTTGTCTGTAGGTGTGTTCATGCAGCATGTTTAATCCGTAGCATAAATTAACTTTTTATTTTAACCTCACCTCATTACATCCTGGAATTGTTGCCGGAATTCTCACACCGGTTTTATGTGAGAATGTTATGAAGATTTTTGAAATACATTGCTAATTACTTCGAGTAATTCTATAAGCTTAAACACATTAACAAATGCAATGTACCTTTAGAGTTGAGTCTTAAGAGGAACTTAAACTACCCAAGGAGTGATAGCTCTGATAGCACTGATAGCACATATACAAAACAAAATGGATACCCGAGTTTGAGATACGACTAACTATGTTTATATTTGCTTCAATAGAACCAAATTTATTTTTAAATCCCTTATATTAACTTCACCGCCGTCTCAGTCGTTCTGTCGTCATCTCATGGGCGGGTGGAAAAACACAGGTCAAAAATGACCCACTTACCGTGATCCGATCGAGCTGAAATTTGGCACACGGACCCGTCTCACCTAACAATGCACGTTATCTAAATTTCAGATCGATCGAACGTACCGTAATTAAATTTATGCATTTTTAGTTTATCCTTATATAACGTATGTATTTCAAACTCACTGTTTGTTATTGTTTTTTTTTCACGCGATAATTCAGTTACGCTTTGACGCGACCCATCGAAGTACCGGCGTGCTTTTGTTTACATTTTACGTGTCACGCTGAGCTCGGTCAAGCGATCGGTGACCAGACTTTTTCCCCTCTCAGGGTTATGAAGCAAAGTTGAGTAAGACAGATTCAGTCTGTAAATGTTTGTCGCGTTTGAAAATAATCAATACTGTTAGTTATGTCTCATATATAAGGGATTTATAGTCAAAAACTTTGTTTTAACGGGTTTGTTTTATTAAAATATTCCTGTAAGGCAATGCTCATTTAAGTTTATTTAGGGAAAGGGGCAGATAACCTCGAGTAGCTCATTCTTACCTAAAACGTTTATCATAAAGTTGAACAATATTTTATTTGCTGTTTGTGGACGAGATTATGTAGAGTAGACAAACGTTTGTACCAAATGGTAGATTGATTATTCTGTGTAGAGCTCTATAGAAGAGAAACTTAAAGAAACTTTGGTGGATTAGAGGATATTGTTGAAGAACAAATCCTACAGAATATCGGCTAAAACAAGGCAATGAATAGTGGGGAAGGGCGTGAGTACTTCAAAGAATTTAATTAAATTAAACAAGTGGTTCAGTGAGTGAAGTAGATTGAAAGAATTAGGTTATTGGGTGTAATTGATTTGAAATATGGTGTTCATATTTTTCCTATATGTCTTTTTTTATAATAACCTGCTTGACAGGTGGAACATTGTCAAAGTGGTATATTTCACAAGAACGTTGTCAAATTGGTGCTTTTCACAAGAACATTGTCAAAGTGGTACATTTCACAGGAACATTGTGAAAATGATTAATTTCACAAGAACATTGCTAAAGGGGTATATTTCACAAGAACAATGACAAATTGTTGCATTTCACAGGTACATTGTCTAAGTGGTAAATTTCACAAGAACATGTAGAAATTGGGGCCGATAAATGTTTTTCATATTTTTAAATTTTAAAAATTACCTTTCAACGTGTGTTTGGAATGTCCATTTCTCTATTAGGCTTTTAAAAATTTTTGATGAGTTTTAAATGAATTATAAACCAAGACATTTGCATGAAAGAGATCAATCTCTCCACTTCATATCTTCTCTTGTTTCCAGCTTTTCTGCCTTTGACTTATGTCATCTTAAATCTCTTGAAAACATTGTAACACAACAGGTTGGGATTTGGCAGCACATGAAGGAGAGAAGAAGGAAGCATGGAACAAAACAGAAAATAAAGAAAAAAGCAATGTTCCGATAATAGGTAACCAGCGAGACAAAAGGGGGGTTAGCTCTCATCAAGTGCATTTAGTGGAGAGTGATGTGCTCTTGGCACGTACCTGTTTCTGTTACAGTGAAGTTAAGTAATCCGACATCCAGTCTCATCCAGGAGCTCAGTCGTAGATGCATTGTGGGGATAATTGTGTTGTCATTTTGTAGGAGACCGTATCAAGGAAACTGGGACTCAGGTTTAACTGACAGGTGAGTTCTTTATATTTTTGGACGTTGATGATCTACTAATAATGATAAGCGTTTCTTGGCTTGGAGATTATTTGAGATATTCATTGTTGTTTGTTTTTTTGTTTGCGCTTCTTGTTGTTTTCCTCTGTTTATGATTATGATAAAATTTGCCTTAGTAAACATCGAATGTCTTAAATGCTTAATATTTTTTACATGCATACCCAAGATTTTTTTACAACCATTCTTTTCTAATGTTATTCTCGTATCTTTGCTCTCAACAACATAGTTTACCTCGGTTACACAACGTCTTCTGAGTTCTGTTAATTTATATAACGTTTTTAAAAAAGTATTACATTTCCCTTGGTTAATTAATTGTACAGAACATCCTTACCTGTGTAAGTAATCCGTGTTTAATGGTCAACATCTATCGCGGATTAAGGGAAGGGGGGTCTGAACGGGCTAAAGCCAGGGGCCCCCGATGATTTAGGGGCCCCGAAATTTAGTATATTTTAAAATAAAGGTGGACAAATGTTTGCATGAATTCCCGGAAATATCATAAATTAAATAAATTAATAAAATCTTATCTATTAATCTATTGGCTATTCGGATCCGATAGTTCTAGTAATCGAAAAACCTGATTTTATAGGCTCAATAAGAGAAAATATTACAGAATATTGTTTATATTTTTTAAATTTACGTCTTTCGTCAAGCTCGTGTGTCTTGTGGAAGTCTGTCTGCTGGCGGTGCAAGAGGTCACGGGATCGATTCCCGGCGCGGGAATAATTTATTTTTTAAAAAATTTGTCTTCTTTTTTAAAACAATTGTCTTTTTACACTCAATTTTAGGATACCGGCAGGCAGTTATTTCTTCGTATTAGGTTTTTTCATCAATAATCTTTTTTGGCTGGGAAGGCCGATCGGATAGGGCCCCAGTTTGAATTGCAGCCAGGGGCCCAGTACAGTCTTAATCCGCCCCTGGACAACATTTATTTCGGAATGTTAAAATAAATAACTTGAAAGAAACAACGTGTTTGCCAAATGTTTATCAGCCACTAAAAAGACATTCAGCACGTCATTGGGGGAGGAGTGAATGATAAGCTAAGGGCTATTTGGGCCCAGCTCATTAGAATACAAAAATAAATGCTTTGACTTTGTTGTACGGGGCAAGTGTTTACGTGTTTATTAGTGTGAACTGAGGACCTTTGCCCCAACAGGAAAGATATTGGCCCACGTCAATGGCGGATTAAGGGGGGTGCTGAATGGGCTAAAGCCAGGGGCCCCCAATGATTTAAGGGCCCCAAACTTATTATATGGTTATATCTTATGTAATAAAGGTGGCTGGACCGGGCCCCAAGTCGAATTGCAGCCAGGGGCCCCATGATAACTTGATCCGCCCCTGGCCCACGTGCACTAACATACCACACGGGTCAACAAGTCTACAACCGTTATGAAAGACTTAAGCTACCCTAAACTGTGTTCCATGTTTACAAGACATATAACAATTAATATGACGCATACTCATTACAACTCTAACATGGCTGTAGTCGTGAATGATGCTTCGGTTTTGACGGCCAAAAATAACGACTTTTTAATTTTTTGAGTTTTAGAATTTTACTTTTAACATGAACTTTAAGTCGGTTCCACATTTGAGTATGAATCGGTCACTGATGGAATCATGGGATGACGTCACCACCGCACTTCTCCTCAAGATAACATACACACGTTGCCTTCTGGTCAGTTTGTAAGTTTTAGACTTCAAACAACAGAGATAAGAGGCCAGACACAAACAATTTATGTTGTTTTAGTTTTATTTCTTCTAAGACTACACCGTGAACGTAAAATAGGTTTTATCGCTATGGGGGTCAAGGTTCATCTGATAACTTGTGGGGGAGGGGAAGCTTATGAGTCTTGTCGTTGGGCTGAGCCGTCATCACCCAGAACAGATGATGATGTGGAACCTTTGTCGTGGTGGGGAGGCGGGGGTGCGTGGGAGGGTGTGGGGGTGGGGTGGTCGGTGATGATAACTTGAGATAACACGTAAATAAAAGCTGGAGATAAGCCGACTGGGACCAGACTTAAAGAAAATGCCATGTTTATTTCTTGAATAGCTCATTGATTCAAGTGCAGAAATTAAAATCTTCTAATAACAATATTTATCGTGTTTTATTTCTGAGTTCAACCAAAGCGTCCGTAATTTTATTACCTTTGTAAGACGATTTAGCTATTAATTTCTTTTTAAAAATAAGACGCCTAAAATCGACGTCTGCAAATGTCTGTACATTTTTAAATCTGCCTCCACAGTCAGACTTGACTTTTGACCTTTAATATATTGAAATAGATCACAACTAAAATGTTAAGTCTGAACCTTCTTTCGTTTTGATTTCACCGTTACCGCTAGGATGTTGGCAGACAAACCGCTAGGATGTTGGCAGAAAAACCGCTAGGATGTTGGTAGACAAACTGCTAGGATGCTTTCAGACAAACCGCTAGGATGCTGGCAGACAAACCGCTAGGATGCTGGCAGACAAACCGCTAGGATGCTGGCAGACAAACCGCTAGGATGCTGGCAGAAAAACCGCTAGGATGCTGGCAGACAAACCGCTAGGATGCTGGCAGACAAACCGCTAGGATGCTGGCAGACAAACCGCTAGGTTGCTGGCATACAAACCACTAGGATGCTGGCAGACAAACCGCTAGGACGCTGACAGAAAAACTGCTAGGACGCTGGCAGACAAACCGCTAGGATGCTGGCAGACAAACCGCTCGGATGCTGGCAGACAAACCGCTAGGATGCTAGCAGACAAACGTCCTTTATAAAGCCTGTCAAGGAATTTTTAGCGCTTTCTGTCTGTCGCTGTCTCTCACTCCCTCTCTGTCCCCCACTCTCCTCTCTGTCTATCTGTCTATATATACCTCACTCTATGTCGCCCCCCTCTCTCTCTCTCTCTCTTTAAAAGTATTTTATTTCTTTTAGTTAATAGTACAAAGCATAGTTACTTTTGTAAGTAATCATTTTATAATGGTCAACATTTGCTTTTCTGAATATTAAAGTAAATAATGTTTTTATATCTCCGGATCACTGTTAATTCTCTGAGCATTCTCTATTAACTGAACACAAGGAGTTAATTATCCTTCTTTGTATGTATCATTTATACCCGAAAAATTGTGCGGGAAAAAAACTCCTTTTCATGACGCACTTGTAAGACTCTGGCAAAGGTCACAGTGATATATCTCTTATACCTGGACCACGGGGAAACGATCGGGGCCCTCACAGTTGTCGTGATAACATAGATGGGTTAGAGGTTACAGCGTCACTGGTTGCTATTTTTAGCTGGCATTTCTGAAAGTTATTTAGTCTAGGGTAAATAGTGAATATATCTATATTAGTGTATCACCCGCTAAACATGACGGAAGTTTTCAAAACAAATATAATTCAACAGAAATCTAATAATTTTAAAAAAATACACGTCAGGATGAAAAATAATGTAATTACAGAATTTTCATTTATTTTATTTATTTTTATTTTATTCATTTATTTCCATATTGAAAAATTGTATGCGGATGATCGAAAAGAGTTATTTTTGGTGCAGTAATTTGGTGCGCTGCGTTCTAAAATTAGTAGCGTGACGAACGGACGGGACGAACATACATTGAAAATTATGTATATTGATAACGAGAAACATTAATTTGGGTAATATATATTTGTATTATGTTTGTATGTAAATGTATATGCAAAATGCATAAAACAATACAATAAATGGCTAATTAAAAATCTCCTTCTTTCAAGTTTTTTTGTTTGTTTTGACCAATGAAAATATTTGATTGTTAATCTAAATAAACATTTCTAAAATTTAAACAACTCAACTAAATTACAAATTTATTTAAAAGGTTCATTTCAAGTTATAGTTGGTTATTTTTATGTCATCTTTAAGTTTCAAATTTTGTTTTATTTCCGTTTGAAACAAGACAAGTAAACAAAGTGTCTGACTCACAATGCCGTCTTGTGGACAGGTTGTGTGCCAATAAAGTCTCACAAAACAAAGTTTTCCCCAGAGAGTTTATCTTATATAAAATTATTGGGGATATACTTTGATTTAGATTAAAACCTCTGTGTTTTAAATGTACTCCAATGTATTTAGGTATGAATCATTGTTTTTACTAAGGCTTACGTCTCACAATATATATATATTATATATATACCAGATACGACCCACGGCGTAGCATACGTCGCAGACTTGCTCATAGTTAGTGCAAAGAAAATGGAGGGGGAATAATGGACACAAAGTGCAGCTGGAAGAAATCAGAACAATGCGCATGAGCGTCGGAGGAGGGGGGACACCACCGACGTATTGTTGGTCTCGATACATGCGCACATCGGTAAGCTACCTGGCCCCCCGCCCCCACCCTGCATCAAGCTAGCTTGCCAACCATAAACTGTGACTGGCTGACCCTAGCGAGAAACGTTCAAATATTTTATGAGAGCTCCTTTATTTCTTTAATTAATATCTTGTTTGATTTTGAAATTATTTTGACGAAAAGATCCACTTTATTTTAAAATATTAATTCGTATAAGCTAATTAACGACTAGGAATATGGCGTCCCTAACGAAGTGCCGCCCGGGGTATTAGCCCACCCCCCCCCCACCGCTAGGCCACTTTTGTTGTGTATTACTTCAGGCTGCGTGTTTCTTATTGAATTGAAGGCCAAGCGAAGTCAACTGCCACACATGTGTCTTCTGTTCTTCTCCTTTTCAAAATCTAAATTCATCTATGAGTCCATGTTTTTCTTTTCTCTAGAGTTTCTATAAACATTTCTGCGAAGAGCGGTCAGTGAGTTCATGTAAACCTTTGTTTGAGAACCTTTGGTTAAGTTACCTCAGCTCCCACCCCAGTTCAATGTGTGACTTATCTGCACAATTTGTCTCCTACCTCATCCAACAGATTATGTGTTAATGAATATTCTGTCACATGAAAAATACTTTTCCTACTTTTTTTTTACAAAAGTCCTGGGTACGTTGATATTTGCCTAGGTTCTCAGATTGTGTTAACTCAATTATGTAAGAAATGTGAGTTGTATTCAAGATCTTATTACGTTTATTTCCGTGGAAGTATGGTCTGGTGTGTATGTTTATGGCGTGATGTGCATGTGTGTGTGTGTGTGTGTGTTTATGTGAGTCGGTCTGGTGTGTATGAGTATGGCGTGATGTGCATGTGTGTGTGTTTATGTGAGTCGGTCTGGTGTGTATGAGTATGGCGTGATGTGCATTGTGTGTGTGTGTGTTTATGTGAGTCGGTCTGGTGTGTATGTGTATGACGTGATGTGCATGTGTGTGTGTGTGTGTGTTTATGTGAGTCGGGTGTGGTGTGTAGTTGTTTGCGTGATGTCTGCAAGTGTGAGCATCGTTTATATGTATATGACTGTATGTGCGTGTAAAGTAATTATGTTTGAGTTACGTGTGAAAGCGTGTGTGTATGTGTATTATAAACATATGTAAAATATCAAAGTTTAAAGGTTCTTCAGTTTTATAAACAATACACCGCTGATGACTTGTTTTATTAACAACTACATCTGCCCCCCCCCTCTCCTTGATATACGCTGCGCCGCTCTAAACACAATCTGACCCCTGGACTAACACTACGTCAGGAGCCACCTAGTTTTTTTCCGACGAGCACCTCTCTCACCTCGATCCCCCCCTTACCATGTACACTACTGGTGTGAGCTGAGACTACACGGGACGCCTAACACCGCGTTCAGGTCTTCACACAAGTAACAAACATATACATTATATAACATGGGAACAGACACATTGTATAACATGGGAACATACACATTGTATAACAAGGGACACATACACATGGTATAACATGGGAAAATACACATTGTATATCATGGGAACATATACATTGTATAACATGGGAACATACACACTGTATAACATGGGAACATACACACTGTATAACATGGGAACATACACATTGTATAGCATCCGAACATGCAAATAGTTTAACAAGGGGACATATATATTGTATAAATTTGTTTTTTTTTACAAGTTGGTGTTCGTAGTACTTTCTGTTTATAGTTCACGTTATTTCACGTTTTATCACGTTATATCAATTTAACCCTTAAATGCATGATTTTTTAAAAATCATTGAAAAAAATCATACAGTATGTTTTATTATTTCTTTATTCATTATAATACATCTCAGGATCATTTTCAAAAATTAAAATATGTATTTTGTAGAAAAATGACGTGTTGCATATCTGCAACATCATGCAGTTAAGTCAAAATTTATTGAGAAGTATGATAATTTTGAAACAATTATTTTTTTTGTTACAGCATAGATGAACACCACATTTGTCACACATGGTTTGTGCAAACCCTTTACACTTAGGAAATTTGCACCTGACACGTCCATCAGTCCAGTTCACCCAATGCCCAACTTGATCCAACCGTACATCTTTTGGTGGGGCATGTTGAGCTGGTCCACCTTTTTTTTTAGCTGCCATCATTTCCTCTAATGTGCCGGTACTCGGGCGACCTCTTTTTATGGAGGCTTTTTGGCCAGTTTTCATGAGGCAAAAAGCCACATCTTTTCTAAATTCAAAAAATGTTATTTGTGTGAGGTCCTTTTCTTTGGCAATTCTCTTATGCAGAATCCATGAGTTTGCCAGTGCCATGTCAATGAAATGGTAAAATAGGCGCATATACCACTTTTTGCTTTTCAAAATAATTTTGTGCCTAGCCATTACAGCATCCAGTAAGTCAACACCACCCATGTGGCGGTTGTACTCTTTAACTTTAATGATGAATGGACAGCTGATATCTATTGTTGTTCTTGTTGCTTTGTCAAACCGTTTGATGGTATCTAGTGGTAGCTTTCCTGCAAATGTTGATAGAAGAGTTACTGCTTTATTATCCTTCCATACCAAGGAGCTAATATCAATACCATCAATCTCACCAACAAACTCGTACGATGTCCCTCTGGCATCCTTTTTAATTTCCTTATCTGTTGGAAGTTTACAGTTGGGTATTCTGTTGCGCCGCGCAGTGCCCAAGCTCAAGATTCCTTTTTTTGCCAGATTGGCCAATAGAGCAGGGGAGGTGTAATAATTGTCAAAATATAACCTGTAATTTTGGTTCACAGGTATCATTTTTGAAAGTCTGATAACAACATTTGCAGAGGCTCCGAGGTCTGGTTGATCTGGCTCTGTCCTTTTATTTTCTTGTCCAGAATAAACTTCAAATTTATATGCGAAACCACTCACTCCACAAAGAACAAATAATTTAAACCCCCACTTGAAGGGTTTCATTGGTAAATATTGTTTTAAAAAATGACGAACTTTTGTGGAACACAGCTGCTCGTCCACTGCCAATTGTGCCTCTAGAGGAACCATGGCATTTTTTAAATTGAGATGATCTATGAGTGGTCTGATTTTGTGCAGTCTGTCGTGGGAAGGATCATCTTGAGGCAAATGCTTGGTGTTGTCATTAAAATGAATTAATTGTCTAATTTTTTCAAATCTATTGACTGTCATACAATTCATGGCAGAGCTCAGTTCTAAGTCGGCAGACCAATAGCATCGCACATTGGGTAACCGTACAATGGACATATAGATAATAATGCCCATATATTGTCTCAGTTCTTCTAAGCTGAGATTCAGTGGTTTGTTTACATTACACTGAATTGAGTATAAATTGGATTCATCAACTATCTTTTGCAGAAAATCATTTGAAAAAAAGTGTTGAAAACATTGATAGGGTGAGCTCATATTTAGAAATTCAGTAGGAAGTTTGTCATTCCCCTGAAATTTAAGTTGCGCCTCTGTCAAGACTAAGTTCTTATTTTTCCAAACTATCTCCGCCCTTTTCTTTTGCGATTTTGAATTGCATGGTGCCTGTGATGTACATGGCTGTTCAGCTATTGGTTCATCCTCAGCTTCATCATGAATTACTTCTTCATCACTGTCATTAGGTAAATAATCAGGGTCTACTAGAGAATCAACATCCGAAGCATCCTCATCTTCACTAATTTCACTCAAATGGTCAATTAAATATTGTAACTCCTCCTCAGTCAGTATCTTCTTTTCACCTTTGTTTGACATAGCCATAGCTGAAAATATAAATATAAAGACAGGCATATTTTTATATATTTTATTATTTTACTTACTAATACTAGATTTTAGATTAGCCCTTTTTACTACAAAGACACTAATTATTATTACTAATATTAGCATTAGTCATAGTAACACAAATTAATGTACTAAAAATGTAAGTATTAAATAAATAAATATTATTAACATGTTTGAAACAATTATTCATTTGTTAAACACTTATTTTTATAAATTTTATTATTTTACTACTAGATTTTAGATTAGCCATTTTACTACAAAGTTACAAAGAGTTCAAAGACACTAATTATTATTACTAATATTAGCATTAGTCATAGTAACACAAATTAATGTACTAAAAATGTAAGTATTAAATAAATGCATATTATTAACATGTTTTAAACAATTATTCATTTGCTAAACACTGAATTGATCAAACATGACAGTTTCAATAATAGTAATAGTACTACTAACTAGTACTAACAGTCATTATAAAAAAAAGGCCAGGACGCATGATGTTGCATTTCTGCAGCATACACATTTTTTAAATTTGCTAACTAGAAACACGAAAATTATAACAAACAAATATTTATAAGTTGAATACTAACCTTTAGCAATACAAAAATATTTTTTATTGTATGTTGATAAGGGTTTTATACACGTAAACGATCACTTGAGTGGCAGCAAAAATTGTTGTGTCAACAAACTGTGATTCGACGCAGTGAAACCTCTCTAGCGCGCTGAGTTTTAAAATGTACGTCCTTTGAGCATGCGCAGAATACAGGATAGCTATGTAGCAATGTTTCAACATTATGCATTTGTTCCAATGTAATTTTAGTAAAGTTTTGACCGCGACTAATCAGTGTGTTGCATTGCTGCAACACTATGCATTTAAGGGTTAATGTATTTCATTTTTTTAACCGGTTTGTTTAGGTTTAAAGTTTAAAGTATTGCCTATTATTAAAAACTAACTTGGAATTAAGACCTAATGTTACCGGACTAGTAATGTTAGACATTGTGTAATACATTGTACCTGCTCTACCGAAATGTCAACACTCAAACATAGATTTTGTACCTTTTAAAATAACCTGATTTATTTTTTTATTTTTTAACCTTAAAATTGGAGTGAAAGTAAAATATGAAAATGTTCCATGTCCATGAAATATGTATATGATAAATATGATCATGGGCGTAGGGAACGCAAGGGGGGCATTTGCCCCCCCCCCATACATTTGAGAAAAAAAATCTCATGAAAATGTCTTAAAATTGTTACAATAAAACTGAACTAAAGTTCCTGGAAGTTTATTACATAGAAGACGTTTACATTTATCAAACATAAAAAAGAATTATATCTGCAAGTATAACTGATTACATTACTGATTGTTCTAAATATTCCAGTTGTTTAACAATATCTGTAACATTTTCAGCAAAAATCCGCAAACTTTTATATTTATGTGACCATCTAGTTTCACATAGCAAAGGAACATTTTGAATATTTTTTTTATTTCTGATTACTATCTCGGAAAAACATTATAATTGACTTAATTGTTCCTATTGTGTTTCGTACAACTTTCACATTATTTAAATCATTCACAACAAGATTTAGTTTATGTGAACTGCCATTTACAAATGCTGCTTTTTGGGTATTTATTTTCGAATGATTGCTTGGACTCCTCCTTCTTTACCTGCCATAGTAGAACATTCGTAGTATCCTTGAACAACAAGCTTTGTCATATTTAATCAAAATTCTAATGAATTAGAAATGATGGTGTTGGTTAAACCTTCAGCTGTTCTATTGACAATTGGAATATATCCCATCAATTCTTCTGTGACCATCATTTTCCCATTTTGTTCTTTGACAAATCTAACACCAAGAGACATCTACTCAATGCCTGAAATGTCATTTGTCTCGTCGGCAAGTATAGAAAATGCAACTGAATTATTTACTTCACGAACAATGTCTTCACGCACATGAGAGACCCACAAATTTCGATTATAGTGTTTTGCGTAGTTGCCGAGATACACTCAGCGGTTACCCGTCAAAACGGCCCCAGACAAAACGGCCCCGACATAGCTGCCCCGGTCAAATCGGACCCATACAAATTGTTAACATTTTTTAACAAAAACATTAATTTTAAGCTTTCGTCAAAATTTTTCACCCTTAAAAAAAGTGGTAAAATTGTAAAATTATTTCTAGTGATGTTATTATATTTTTTCTTGTCAATAAACAACCGTTATTGGTACCATTTCGCGTGCAGGCTATTAAATTCACGTTTGTTGTGTTATTACTATTGTTTATTGTTAGCTAAACCTTACACTGAATAGGTGAGTAAAAATACGAATATATTTGATTGTAAATTTTACTATTGGTCCATCTATTAGTCCAGGGCCATTTTGTCGGGGCCGTTATGTCGGAGCCCAATTGTCGGGGCCGTTTTGTCCGGGGCCGTTTTGTCGGTGAACCATACTCAGTACTACAAGAACCAATTGACAAACGATTACCAAGAAATTCATCTCCATATTCAACACGAAACTCTAACAGGTCATAAAAATTACCAGAATTTAATTCTTTTCCACGAAGTGCTAAAACATGCATGCAGCAAAATAGGATTGTAGAAATGATGGGACCCAGTTCATTGCGATTTTCTTGAATTTGTCTTCTAAATGATGAGTCAAACTGCTCATCTATAGAAACTGCTTTGGCTTCCAATAAAGCAAACAAAATTGCTTGCATCTTCATTAGAGCCTTTGTGCCATAATGTGCTTTGCAGGTTGCTACGTGCATCTTCGTTGAAATCTTTATATTTTGTACAGGGTTTGATGACAAATACCCACTGAACTCAAAGTATTACTTTTTATTGCAGAAACAACACGCAATATTTGCAAAAGGCACCTATTAACATTTGCGAGTATACAAGCCACGGTGAATAGTCTGATAACCATGCATATCTAAAAACTAAAAACTCTGTTTCCCTCACTGTCAGCTCTAAAATCATAATTTTTATCAAGGGTCCAACAATCACGAATCAGCTGCAATTTCAACTTATTTGAAAGGTCGTATGTCCAGACATACCTTCCAATATCCAATTTAGGAAATGAATAAGTGTCAGCGACAATCAAATTAGGAACAGTTGTTTCAGTTGTGTCTGGCTGTTGAACGTTTACTGTTGTCCTCAATGCCAATGATAAGTCAGATGCTGCAGACGCCCCAAAATCTTCAAATAACGGCATTTCGGAATCCCGCGATTGGTCTACTTTTCGATTTTTTTAAGCCTGTAAAAAAATTTCTGATATCCATCCTTGGTAATCCTGCAGTTTCTACACGTATATTTATTTTCACAGCAAAAATAAATTTTCTCGCGAGAACTTAAGTTTTTAATTTATTAAATGCATTAATAAATGTTCTATTTTAGCTATAACAGCACTAATTTGTAAGTCTTATTAATTTCTAAGGCTCTTTTCGACCCTTATATACTGAACTTGAATTTATTTGAAAATTGTACCAGTCTGGCATTGTCAGTTAAAATAAGAAAGTGGGTTTTTTTGCCCCCCCCCCTGGAAAAATTCCTATCGACGCCCATGCATATGATATGAGTTCCGTTTTTATTTTTTAAAAAGTAAGCCAGCGTACTGACATTTAAATTTCAATATTTGTTAGCTGAAACACGACTTTAAAATCAAATCATCATAAATCACATCAATCATTTCAAAAATTATCTTTAAAAATAAAGGAATTTGATATCTCTGGAGTTTTATTATTGATGTATCCAGTCCCATGCTTCGTGCCACTTCTAATAAGATCGTGTAGCCTTAAAATACATAACTGTCAACAACAAAGAGAACTTCTAATTTAATGATCACGTAACAAGCAAGAGTTTTATTTATTTTATTTTGATTTATTGTCTTAATTGCTGTAAGCTATCATGTATTGAATGGCCTGGGTGAAACACTTCCTTTTACAACTATTGTCTTTTAACTTAAGTTTCTACTACATATTATATATATATATATGGCGTTTTCTCAAATAAACCAACAGTACGTTTTTCGTGTATTGAAAAAAAATTGAATCTTAATTTTTAAAGTTTATACAAAACGATATTAATTTACTTTGCGCCCGTAACATTAACTAATCATATTTCTAACTGTGATAAAACATTTTCAACTACAATTTCATCGTTGTTTGTTATATTATTTTTGAAGTGAAAATGAAATTAATGTCAATAAATCCATGGATGACCCCCCACCCCATGAGCTACGTCATAATCCTTGGTAATAATACAAATCTATTTTCTAACCTTATATCATGTTTAAACAATATTTGACTCGACACAGAATTTCACCCCTGACATTATTTTAAAAACACTAAATAAAATAACCTATTTCCCCTCAAAGAAATTAAAATTATTTATTTAGCTGATTGAAAAAAAAGTAGGTCTGTTAACGATTAGTTTAAATGTAATCGTTGACTTTGAAAAATTAACGATTAATTAATTGTTAATTTCAATTACATTTAAATCCAAAAATTGACATTTATGTTGTCATAAGTAAAATTTATTACACATACTTGTCGAAAATCGAAATACACTAGAATATATTCTTATTTATATGACATCTTTTAACCAACAACGCAAACAGACAAGTGTATTGACATTATTTGGTTCAAGTGATGAGCGGGTTTTATCGACAATATAACCAGCCGAGCTGAACAATCGTTGACATAGCTTTAGATTGTCTCAGCTGAAGTTTCTGATACTATAGTGGATGTTTGGTTTGCACGTGATATGTAAGCGAAGTGTTTGGTTACAATGTTCCCTTTAAGCAGCGCGGCTGCGCAGATATTTGACCGACGCCACATAGGAAATGAGAATCACCGCGCAGCAAATTTGTAAAATATTGCACAAACAATAGACTTTGCACACGAGTTGTTTTTTTTAACTTTGCTCACGGACCAACGAAGCTCAGACTTATAGGGAACATTTCATGGCAGTATGATGGTAGACAAACGATTTCACTCAATGGAGACTCTAACCTTTATCAACATTTTGAACATTCACGTCAGTCAATAGTTTAAAAACAAAATGTTCGTGTAATCGTCCGGAAATTAGTTTATATTTAATCGGCCGAAATATTCAACTTTCTGACGTTTATAAGTGGTGGGTCGCTTAATAGTTTTAAAAAAATTTAATCGTTAAAAATTGTTAACGGCTATTTGAGACATTAATCGTTTATTTCCACAGCCCTAAAAAAAAGTAATTTTTAAAAAAATTATTTACATTCCAATAATAATTGTATGGATTGGGGAAAATGTTTACCGTAAACGACTTATGAAAAAGAGAGAAAAAGATGAAACAAATATTTTTGAAATATCTATAACATTTACAAAATTTTTAAAGATTTAGATTTATTTCTCGATTTGTGAAAAGTTTCCAAATTTAGTGGGGGTTTTTTTTAATTATCCCATTAAATTTGTTTGTATTTTAAAAAGAAACCTCACGTTTTTTTTAAATTTCATTTTATGACTGTTTGCAAATAATGATATTAAAACCTTGCTAAAATTATGAATAATTCTCTAAAAATTAAATAAATTTTTGTTAAACATTTCTAATAACTTGGCTTGTAATGAAATACAATTTCAAAGTGTTAAGTCTTAAAGTAAACTTCAGATTAAGAAATTCAATTAAAACAATTATTTACCATGTAACTATGCTGCATGTATTTTGGCAGCTCTTTAATGTACTGACAAATGGAGAATTTATTTTATTTATTTTTTACCAAGTTGATATTGGAGGAGATCCAGCGAAACAAATTTGTTTCCATGGCGGAGCGTAAGAAGATAGTATCTTATTTTATCGAAATTATTTCTGAATTTAAAGTTATTATGGCTTTATTATAACCTCAACCATATATTTTTTAAATACATTAACTATAGCAGAGAATTGGATTGATATTAAATGCATGCCATAAATACAAAGCCAGACAATGTCAAAAACAAAAACAATAAAAACGCAAAAACAAAACAGCAACTTCAACAACAAACAAATAAACAAACAAAAACAGTTGTATTTATCTTAAACATACATTTATCTAAACATTTGGTTTACCGTTGACCTTGAGTCTAGAAGGCAACAAATTTACTCTTTGACCAGCGGCTACTACAACAAAATATGTTCACAATGTTCAGGACAGACACACATATAAGTAGGACAAGTTGAGAGTTGAACACATACAAGTAGGACAAGTTGAGAGTTGAACACATACAAGTAGGACGAATTGAGAGTTGAGCACATACAAGTAGGACAAGTTAAGAGTTGAACACATATAAGTAGGACAAGTTGAGAGTTGAGCACATACAAGTAGGACAAGTTGAGAGTTGAACACATACAAGTAGTACAAGTTGAGAGTTGAACACATACAAGTAGGACAATTTGAGAGTTGAGCACATACAAGTAGGACAACTTGAGAGATGAACACATACAAGTAGGACAAGTTGAGAGTTGAACACATAAATTCTTTTTTAATTTTCTAAATAAATCAGTTATATTTTTGGTTTATAAATTGTAGTAATTGAAAATTGTAGTTAGAAAAAAAAAGGGGGGGGGGATAGAAATAGAAAGAGAGAAGACGAATAGCGAGAGCGAAATGTGGGAAAAGAGAGAAATAGGGGGGGGGTGAAGAGAGAGAGAAAGAAATATATATATATAGAGAGAGAGAGCAGGGAGAAGGAGAGAGACAGACAGAGAGAGAGAGAGAGAGTTTTCATGTGAACGCCTCTTTAGTCTCGCACGTGCAATGTCTAAGTGTTTATTGACACAACAGAAGACTGTCTTTGGGTTGAGTAGATGGAGAGAAGGAAGAAAAACATCTGAGGGAGGTGGAAGTTGGTGTTCATTGCATTATTCCAGGTATCTTTCCTCATTTCTCATCTTTGATAGTTTCAGGGGCGTGGAAAAATGTTGATTAGCTCAAAGTGTTTGGTAATACATAATCAGTTATCAAATTAAAACGTGAGAATATTTGAGTTTAAATTTGAGAAGCCCCACATAAATTCCATAACTAAATTTGTGACTTGCTTTTGCAATTATCATCCATTAAATCTAATGACATTGACAACTTGTGTTTGCTGGTGTTGTTTTTTTGTTGTTTTTCAAAACATTTTCTTAAATCAAACCCTTTAAACACTTCGTGATATGAAAACAAAATCTTTCAAAAGTTAAATGTTTGAACTTTGTTGACAACTGCACAATTAAACGTATCTTAAAAATAAAATATTATCTTAATATGATTTATCTAATATAATCTTATATATCATAGAGAGTTGTCCTAAAAGATTATTGCACCCAATGCGTATCAATGGTTTGAGATTTAACATGTGATATAAGAAAGTTAAATATTTTATCTTCAATTACACGCGATATGTTTGTTTATTGTCCAAACTTATTTGTTTGCCACATTTACACTCTCTCAGCAGTGATACTATTGTCATCCAAAACGTCCAACTTGTGCGGTCATTTTGTTGTTGTGTTTCACTGTTTACTTGGAAATAATGAAATTAATGTATCTTTGACCTACAATCTAATATAATCTCTGATTTAGTTATTCTATTTCCGCACCCTACCCCAACCCAAAGTATTTTCAAATAAACCATTCAAACTAGGAATCCTCGTAAAGGTAACGTGTATTAGAACCGGAAGGAATAAACTGTCAAAAGAGATAACGCAGATATCCCCAAGCAGATGGTCTCCCTTGGTACGACTCCGCCCTTGACATCAATGATTCTCAAACCATTGCCCCTTGGGAATTGCTATTTTCCCTTGCATCATTTTGTACAGTAGATTACTACCTGAATGACCCTGGTCTGTAGTCTGTAGTCTGTAGTCTGTAGTCTGTAGTCCGTAGTCCGTAGTCTGTAGTCTGTAGTTTGTAGTTTGTAGTCTGTAGTCTTTAGTCTGTAGTCTGTAGTCTGTAGTCTGTAGTCTGTAGTCTGTACAATGTACAGCGTACATTGATACCAAGCACTTCCATGCGATAGTTGCTCCCCCACCCCCGCCCCCAGATCATGGATGTGGACCTATTATTGTTAGCGGGGAAAATACTAAGAAATAACCAACTGCACTCGTGCAAACACCATAACGAGTATCGTTACCGTAAGCACTCCTGTAAATACAAAACGTTTTTAGATTAGGTTTATCAATGACGTTTAGTTTATGTTTTCCTTTCCCACCCCAAAACACAAATTGTCCCACTTGAAAACGTACATTTTCCTGTGGATAAGTCTCATTAACTGACCCCACGGACTGACATTGTGGTACCACTCATGAATAAAGCCCTTAATGATTTGACATAAATAGAATAAAACTCAGGTCACTCATTCTGTAACACTAAGGGAAATAATCAGCATATTTTTAAAAATGGAAAATATACACGTAAAATCATAATCACTTTGTTTTCGAGATTAACAAAGCGTGTGCTGTTTCTCGCCGTAAAATATTATAGGACGTCATTGTTTGAGCTTATATTTTAATTTTGGAAAAGGGATATATAGAGAAATTTTGTGAAAATTAAATCATTCAAATGAACTAAAATTTAATTATTCATTCTTTTTATTGAACTCATTCACATACCAATGTTTGATTGTCGGACACACTGATTCGAACGCATGCAATAATATTCACGCAAGTTACTTGTGCTTTTGAAAAAAATGGGCGCCGTATGCGCCCCAGAGCAACCTAGTAACTTATGTTTCCGGTACTTTTCAAAATTATTTCTATAGCAACCAAAGCCCTTATCTTATCTGTTACAGTTGCTCCTTCTATACAGAAGATTATTGCGTCCGACTCTTTTCCATTACACCTTATTATTTATCTAATCTATGAACTTGCAAGACCAAATAAATTGATTAAAATATTTTAAATAAATAAATATAATATATTTTATTTATACAATCATTAATCGATGATAGCTTTAAAATATACGATATTTTTAACACCTTTTTGTTTTGGGCAGACAAGTCACGTGCCATTGTTATTCATGGCGTGTTTGTGGATGTAGCAATTATCTCTAACAATGAGTCGAATTGAACGGCTGACTTAAGACCACTGAACCAGATGGTAACGGGCCATGTGTGCAAAATATAAACATCTTAGCTTTGGGCCATGTGTAAAATGTATACACATCTACACATATTTTCAGTGTGTACAATATATACATACATCATATCCATTGGCCAGGTGTACAATGTATACACATTATTTATATTGGCTGTGACTTTATTGAATGTGTCCAGAACTTATCTCAAGTCTCACAGACCTTTGTTTACTGTTAAGACACTCGTTCTTTGTCTTGGGCAGGGGCTCTCGGCCAAAATCCTTGCTGGGCTTCACTAGAAATCCTGACGCTGAAACACGACGAAATGTTCAATAGAGAAATGGATTCAAAAGACAAGTTAGAATGATCACCATAAGGATATCTTGAAACGGTTTTATTTAGACAACAGTAACTTGTGAATAACAAATCTACGTATTTTTTTACAGATACGTTTTAAGAATTTTATTTTCTAGCTTAAGCCAAATCCTCCCCTGCTTCATACTAGCTGCCATTACACTCACAACAGAATTTACACTCAATGAGAATTTTTCTTTGAGCCTGTTAGAAGTCAAACTTCAATGGGTGTAACCAATAGTTGGGACAAATGAGGACCCCTGGTCAAGAGGTCCAATCGTTGGGACAAATGAGGACCCCTGGTCAAGAGGTCCAATCGTTGGGACAAATGAGGACCCCTGGTCAAGAGGTCCAATAGTTGGGACAAATGAGGACCCCTGGTCAAGAAGTCCAATAGTTGGGACAAATGAGGACCCCTGGTCAAGAGGTCCAATAGTTGGGACAAATGAGGACCCCTGGTCAAGAGGTCCAATAGTTGGGACAAATGAGGACCCCTGGTCAAGAGGTCCAATAGTTGGGACAAATGAGGACCCCTGGTCAAGAGGTCCAATAGTTGGGACAAATGAGGACCCCTGGTCAAGAAGTCCAATAGTTGGGACAAATGAGGACCCCTGGTCAAGAGGTCCAATAGTTGGGACAAATGAGGACCCCTGGTCAAGAGGTCCAATAGTTGGGACAAATGAGGACCCCTGGTCAAGAGGTCCAATAGTTGGGACAAATGAGGACCCCTGGTCAAGAAGTCCAATAGTTGGGACAAATGAGGACCCCTGGTCAAGAGGTCCAATCGTTGGGACAAATGAGGACCCCTGGTCAAGAGGTCCAATAGTTGGGACAAATGAGGGCCCCTGGTCAAGAGGTCCACTAGTTGGGACAAATGAAAACCCCTGGTCAAGAGGTCCAATCTTTGGGACAAATGAGGACCCCTGGTCAAGAGGTCCAATCGTTGGGACAAATGAGGACCCCTGGTCAAGAGGTCCAATCGTTGTGACAAATGAGGACCCCTGGTCAAGAGGTCCAATCGTTGGGACGAATGAGGACCCCTGGTCAAGAGGTCCAATAGTTTTTAGGGCGGGGTGGGTAACATATTATCGACCGAAACATTGTAAACACTATGGTAAAAAACTTGTTGTGGAGTCGGGTGAGGGTAGGAGGGTGAAATTGGACGTCAACGCCCACGCAAACTGGCGCATGGCGCCCTCCCAAATCATCACCAGTTTTGCACCCCTCTCCTCCACTTCACCCTTCTCCGTGCCTCAGCTGGCTCATGTTAGGTAGTCACAGGTGAACATGACCTTGAACTTGGCTCACTCCTGGAACGAGACCAGGAACTGACACGGGGAGCACACCAGGGGAGAGAACAAGTTTGGGGGTAGGCTGTGGGGGAGGGGAGGTCAGGATCTCTCACTCCCTGTGGGGTGGGGCCAGGTAGGGTGCACGTTCAGTTTAGAGGGCGTTGATCTCAAGGCGATTTTGTTTTTGTGAGGGTTGCTTAATGAGTGTATAGGTGTATAGGTTTATAGACATATAGGTTTATAGGTGTATATGTGTATAGGTGCATAGTTGTAAAGAAGTGTATAGGTATATATGTTTATATGGGTGTATGTGTATAGGTGTATAGGTATATAGGTGTATAGGTTTATAGGTCAATAGGTATATAAGTGTATAGGTGTATAAGTATATTGGTGTATTGGTGTATATGTGTATAGATGTACAGGTTTCTAGGTGCATAGGTGTATAGCTGTAAAAGTGTAGAGGTGTATATTTTTTCGTTTAATTAACTGGAACAAATTACTTTTTGGTTAACTAAAACAATTCACACTAATTAAAACCATTGAAACTAAGTCAAACCTTTCACTCTTATTTAAACTGTATAACCATTACTTTTTAGGGTACATATTGTTGTTAAGTTTTGAATAATATGCAATTCATCCATGCAATTCTTTTTTCTACATTTCAAGCATTGAGCATCTAAAAAAGCCAAGTATAAAAATATGTATACGCGAAGACAAACAATTACATTAGTTCCATTATATCTATTTTATATCATTTTAATATTAACAAATGTTTAAACGTTCTGTGAATATTGATTAATACCTTTGTAGGACCCAAAAGAATATATTCAATCGAAGTTAACATATAATTTATGAGAATCCCTGGTGCTGGGAAGAAGGGGGGTAAATTGTCCAGAATGAAACATCGGGAGTGATAACTCTTTTTTTTTACCACAACGTATTTTCTTCCCTTTATTTCGTTCATTTTCCCCCCTTGACTTTTAGTTGTTGAGTAGTCAAAGAAAAGATGTGTACGTGTTTCGACCTGTAGCATCAATCCTTCTCTTGAGTCGTGTTTACTAACCTCTCGGTACTATCATTCGGACCTTCTCTACGTGCTGTCCATAGAAGCTGACCAGTGGACAGGTATGTTCGTATGGATGGCGATGCTCTGATCTCAATTTCAGTCAAATTTACTTAAGAGCAATTCGATACACAGGTGGTTTTTTTTAGTAACTTGATTTCCAGAGAATTCTGTTTAACCGGTGATGTGATCAGATAAAGACGTGAAGCCGATTAGTTGAGACATAAACGTTTTTCTTTAAGAATTTCTAAATCTGGGCCACTCACTGTCACCTTTAACCTTAAACGCCAATAGACGTCCATCATATAGATCTTTCAATCTCTCATTGTTACTACATAACATTAGTTATCATGTGCAACAGTCAGCTAGTCATCATGTGCACTTGCAGTCTAGTTAATATGTGCAATGATTATTAAGTAACTATGTCAATTAGCCATTTAGAATATTTGCGCTCATGACATAAAATTATTAAGTGTAATAACCCTGAAGGGAATAAAGGCATGAGACGTTACAAGTTCATTATTGATGGTTACATGAGTACATTTGTATATTAATTCGACAACAAGTGACTGTGTAGATCAGCCGTCAAGATAATTTGGGAATAAGCTATCAAGAGCTATCGTACATTAGTTATTGTATAAATATTTGCACCATCCGTAGGCATTCAACATCATGTCACGTCGTGTGCAGCCATTAAATGACCAAGATTTTAATAAACCATTCTCATGTTACGAAACCCTGAAAGCCCGACTTCAATGATAAACATTTTTATCTCCGAGACCTTAGACTAAGACGTCACTGAACTCATTCAAAGGCGTCTTTTATTAATGAAGACTTTGTTTTTGTTTGCACTTTCTTCTTGTCTGTTTAGCGATATGTTGTTGTTTTCACAACACGTTTGAAGCTTTCACTCACTTGATCGTTGTTCATTACGCCTTGGTCGTTTGTTAAAATTATGTATATTATTGTGGGAGGGGGCGCGGGGGGAAGGGGGGGGAGGGGTTGGAAGAGTTGAGGGGCATGACTGACTGACTGAAATTGGTATCTTTTTAAGATTAACTAGAATCAAATAAAATAAACCCCGCGTCGTTCAAAGAAGAGTTTAAACGTTTGAATGGTAGAATAAAACAAAATGGTGGGTCCGAGAAAATAGTATTTATGTAAATTATATTTTTAAGTTAATAAAAATATAATTATCGGTCGTCTAAATTCAATTCAAATCCTTTAAATACATCAAGTGATCAACTTCGGCAAATAATTTCCTCTGCCTAAAATATCCCTGGCCTACACGTTTGATATCTTTGACCCTTGTTTTGTTCGGTAGATGATGGCCACGTCAAATAAACAAGTGACGTTATCCAGACTCTTGCTTGCTGAAATCAAAGATCACTTGCGGCAAACTGGGGCATTTCATGCATAAACTTGAGATTCAGTGACTGGATCTAGCACGGTTCATTGAAATATTGATACATGTGCTATCTATAGACCGTCTCGTTGTGAACTCAAATACGTGTGCCATCTGTAGACCGTCTCGTTGTGAACTCAAATACGTGTGTCATCTGTAGACCGTCTCGCTGTGAACTCAAATACGTGTGCCATCTGTAGACCGTCTCGTTGTGAACTCAAATACGTGTGTCATCTGTAGACCGTCTCGCTGTAAACTCAAATACGTGTGCCATCTGTAGACCGTCTTGTTGTGAACTCAAATACGTGTGTCATCTGTAGACCGTCTCGCTGTGAACTCAAATACGTGTGCCATCTGTAGACCGTCTCGTTGTGAACTCAAATACGTGTGTCATCTGTAGACCGTCCCGTTGTGAACTCAAATACGTGTGTCATCTGTAGACCGTCTCGTTGTGAACTCAAATACGTGTGCCATCTGTAGACCGTCTCGTTGTGAACTCAAATACGTGTGTCATCTGTAGACCGTCTCGCTGTGAACTCAAATACGTGTGCCATCTGTAGACCGTCTCGTTGTGAACTCAAATACGTGTGCCATCTGTAGACCGTCTCGTAATGAACTGATCGACCGGGTTATATATATTTTTTTCCATTCAAAGTCATGTTTCTTAATTGGGATCACTGGGAAAGAGGGGGGGGGGTGAATATTTTTTTTTAATTTTGTGGAATTAAAAATAAATGCCCTGTTATTTTTGTATCCTGTTGAGTGGAAATGTGCAGCAAGAAGTCAAGCAAGTAATAAAGGCTGCCCAAATTAACACTTCTTGGAAATATGCATTATAACATAGATGTGTTTCCTGGTTGGATATGACTGAGATTGTGCGTGAGTCATGACAATCGTAATAGCCACACGCTGGTCATGACGTTAATAGAGATCATTGCCCTATAGCCACACGCTGGTCATGACGTTAAAAGAGATCATTTCCCTATAGCCACACACTGGTCATGACTTTAATAGAGATCATTGCCCTATAGCCACACGCTGGTCATGACGTTAATAGAGATCATTGCCCTATAGCCACACACTGGTCATGACGTTAATAGAGATCAGTGCCCTATAGCCACACGCTGGTCACGACTTTAATAGAGATCATTGCCCTATAGCCACACGCTGGTCATGACGTTAATAGAGATCATTGCCCTATAGCCACACGCTGGTCATGACGTTACTAGAGATCAGTGCCCTATAGCCACACGCTGGTCATGACGTTAATAGAGATCATTGCCCTATAGCCACACGCTGGTCATGACGTTAATAGAGATCATTGCCCTATAGCCACACGCTGGTCATGACGTTAATAGAGATCATTGCCCTATAGCCACACGCTGGTCACGACTTTAATAGAGATCATTGCCCTATAGCCACACGCTGGTCATGACGTTAATAGAGATCATTGCCCTATAGCCACACGCTGGTCATGACGTTACTAGAGATCAGTGCCCTATAGCCACACGCTGGTCATGACGTTAATAGAGATCATTGCCCTATAGCCACACGCTGGTCATGACGTTAATAGAGATCATTGCCCTATAGCCACACGCTGTTCATGACGTTAATAGAGATCATTGCCCTATAGCCACACGCTCTTACTGACGTTAATAGAGATCATTGCCCTATAGCCACACGCTGGTCATGACTTTAATAGAGATCATTGCCCTATAGCCACACGCTGGTCATGACTTTAATAGAGATCATTGCCCTATAGCCACACGCTGGTCATGGCGTTAATAGAGATCATTACCCTATAGCCACACGCTCTTCATGACGTTAATTGAGATCATTGCCCTATAGCCACACGCTTGTCATGACGTTAAAAGAGATCATTGCCCTATAGCCACACGCTGGTCATGACGTTAATAGAGATCATTGCCCTATAGCCACACGCTGGTCATGACTTTAATAGAGATCATTGCCCAATAGCCACACGCTGGTCATGTCGTTAATAGAGATCATTGCCCTATAGCCACACACTCTTCATGACGTTAATAGAGATCATTGCCCTATAGCCACACGCTGGTCATGACGTTAAAAGAGATCATTGCCCTATAGCCACACGCTGGTCATGACGTTAATAGAGATCATTGCCCTATAGCCATACGCTGGTCATGACGTTAATAGAGATCATTGCCCTATAGCCACACGCTGGTCATGACTTTAATAGAGATCATTGCCCTATAGCCACACGCTGGTCATGACTTTAATAGAGATCATTGCCCTATAGCCACACGCTGGTCATGGCGTTAATAGAGATCATTGCCCTATAGCCACACGCTCTTCATGACTTTAATAGAGATCATTGCCCTATAGCCACACGCTGGTCATGATGTTAATAGAGATCATTGCCTTATAGCCACACGCTCTTCATGACTTTAATATAGATCATTGCCCTATAGCCACACGCTGTTCATGACGTTAATAGAGATCATTGCCCTATAGCCACACGCTGGTCATGACGTTAAAAGAGATCATTGCCCTATAGCCACACGCTGGTCATGACGTTAATAGAGATCATTGCCCTATAGCCACACGCTGGTCATGACGTTAATAGAGATTATTGCCCCATAGCCACACGCTGGTCATGACGTTAATAGAGATCATTGCCCTATAGCCACACGCTGGTCATGACGTTAATAGAGATCATTCCCTTGTAGCCACACGCTGGTCATGACGTTAAAAGAGTTCATTGCCCTATAGCCACACGTTGGTCACGACGTTAATAGAGAACTTTGCCCTATAGCCACACGCTGGTCATGGCGTTAATAGAGATCATTGCCCTATAGCCACACGCTGGTCATGACGTTAATAGAGATCATTGCCCTATAGCCACACGCTGGTCATGACGTTAATAGAGATCAGTCCCCTATAGCCACACGCTGGTCATGACGTTAAAAGAGATCATTGCCCTATAGCCACACGCTGGTCATGACGTTAATAGAGATCATTGCCCTATAGCCACACGCTGGTCATGACGTTAAAAGAGATCATTTCCCTATAGCCACACGCTGGTCATGACGTTAATAGAGATCATTGCCCTATAGCCACACGCTGGTCATGACGTTAAAAGAGATCATTTCCCTATAGCCACACGCTGGTCATGACGTTAATAGAGATCATTGCCCTATAGCCACACGCTGGTCATGACGTTAAAAGAGATCATTTCCCTATAGCCACACGCTGGTCATGACGTTAAAAGAGATCATTTCCCTATAGCCACACGCTGGTCATGACGTTAATAGAGATCATTGCCCTATAGCCACACGCTGGTCATGACGTTAAAAGAGATCATTTCCCTATAGCCACACGCTGGTCATGACGTTAATAGAGATCATTTCCCTTCTATCAATCACAGAACATTGATGGTATCTTTTTTCAGAGTCTTAGAGAATGTCTTTACATCTAGATGCTGTCTATTTGGCTCACACAGAGTGGTGTAATAGAGAAGGGCTTTACATCTAGATGCTGTCTATTTGGCTCACATAGAGTGGTGTAATATTTGTGCAAGTTTGCATGCATTACAGTTTTAAAAATACCTACCCATAGAAATATAGGCGTTGTTCTAGTGACAATTACAAATTTAATGTTAAATCTAATATAATTTAAATCAATCATTTCATAAAGCCACACGCTCACATAAACACACAAACACACACACACACACACACACACATATATATATATATATATATATATATATATATATATATATATAATATATATATATATATATATATATTGTTGACATAATCTATGGATGTCTCTTCAGTGGTTCTCAACTTTGTATGTGACGATACACCAACTGTAAGGAAAATCAAAATTAATGTTTGTAAATATAAAGAATTTTAAAAAAATGGCATTTCATTAAATCATAGAATTCATTTGATCCAGAGGCGTCCATAAGGTTGGTGTCAACGGGGGTGACCCCCCCCCCAAACCCTTAGTGACGCCAAGGATCGGATCCGTTACCAAATTTCAAAGGAGGTTATAATCGTATTTTTTAAAATCTCAAGTTACAAAATACAGATACATGTATTGATAACTTACCTCTACTAAATGTTTGTTTAACTATTATAACCTTTCATTTAACAGATAGGCTGCCGCAGGGGGAGACTAGCAGTGACTAACTTCCAGATTACATTCATCATATTGACACCGAGCTCACATACATCGTTGCTGCCCTCGCCTCCCTTCATCCCAATGTAACAAGAGTCAGCGCCCCCTGGTGATAGAATATGTATGGACGCCGCTCATCTAGGGATTTAACTAGCAGCTACAGATCTGTAAGTAAGAGTTGTATGTTGTACATTCATATTTTGTGTTTGTATGGTACCTACAGATCTGTAAGTGATAGTTGTATATTGTACATTCGTATGGTGTATGTTTGTATGGCAGCTATAAGAGTTTTTTGCTCTACATTCATATTGCATATGTGTGTATGACAGCAACAAATCTATATGTATAAGTTTTATGCTGTACAATGTACTGTCTTATTGTCTACTGGGTTGTGCTGCGGCGCCGTAACGCCTGCGGCGCCCACTTTTTGTAGGGCGCCTACGGCGCCCACCTTTTTCAAAACCCCAACTAACTTGTCTTGTTTGATAAATCCGAAATATTAAACTTTCTGAAATGTACACAAAGTATTTTATAATAGGGGTTGTAGGGCGCCAACGGCGCCGACTTTGATTTTTGTCAAAAGCCCAAGTAACTTATCCTTGTTTGATAAATAAGAAATATTAAAATTCCTGGAATGTACACAATGTATTTTATAATTAATCCTCATCAAATCTCTTTTTTTCATTGTTCCCTGTTCCAAAATTAAAATATGAGCTAAAACAATGACGTCATATATTTTTTACAGCGCATCTTTAAGTTATAATCATTTTGCGCACCGATACACACCTTGTATTTTAAAATATAAGATCAAATAATGAAGTCATATAAAAAAATTTTACAGTGCTAATCACCACACGATTTTTTAACTGCTATAGACTGTTGTACATCGTTCCTCAGCGTTCCACATCCAGTAAGTGATTGACTTGGACTATTATATTATTTATGTGTGTATGTTATCCATGTTCATTGGTGTATATCTGTCTGAGAATATACAGTGCGTTTGTCTTTATTAAATGTGTGTGCGTATAAAAACACGTGATTGTTTGCAAATATTGGTTCACGTCTATCTGTTCCGCATTCTACTTTGACTACGTTTATGTGTCTGATTTTTGTGTGGGTATAATGTATAGAATATTTATTTTATTGTCTGTGATAATAGTGTACCTGTATATTGTTTCATTTTCCTGTAAGTAACTAAAGATGCCGACAAAGCTTCGCCCATCTTTGTAAGCGATTGTCAAATAAAAAGTTGTTGATAATACACAGTATATATTGGTTGTAAGCTTTCAACATTTCCTTAAAAAAATATGTATTCTATTTATTTTCTAAATCATGATTTCATCTTAAATCCAAAAGAACAATTCAAACCATTTTTAAAAAAAAATGAATGTATTTAAAAAGAAAATTTTTTTTTACATTTGATTTAGTTGTTTTTTTTTGTTGCCATGGAGCGTTTATATTTTTCATCAGCCAATGTCTGGTGGCAGACACGTGATCCAAACATAACTAAAGGTAACCGTTACAGACCGATGCTAAGCAATGACTTCAAACAAACACATGATATTGTGTGTTTCAAATTAAAACGACAACGGATGTCAATAAAAGTCAATCCAATGACGTCAATTCGACGTACCTTTAAGTTCAATGGTCAACTTGTTTGACAACTGCCGTAGGAAGTAGCCGCACTGCGGGTCGGCACTTGTTTCACGTCGATGGACCAGAGATGAACATCAAAAGAATATAAAACAAACCCGTAAAAACAAAGTTTTTGACTATAAATCCCTTATATATGAGACATAACTAACAGTATTGATTATTTTTAAACGCGACAAACATTTACAGACTGAATCTGTCTTAACTCAACTTTGCTTCATAACCCTGAGAGGGGAAAAGTCTGGTCACCGATCGCTGGTCCGAGTTCAGCGTGACACGTAAAATGTATAACAAAAGCACGCCGGTACTTCGATGGGTCGCGTCAAAGCGTCAACTCAAACTCACACGTGGAAAAAAAACAATAACAAACAGTGAATTTGAATTACATACGTTATATAAGGATAAACTAAAAATGCATTAATTTATTTCGATCGATCTGAAATTTTGATACGATGCATTGCTAGGTGACACGGATCTTTGTGCCAAATTTCAGCTCGATCGCATGACGGGAAGTGGGTCATTTTTGACTTTTGTTTTTCACGCCCGCCCAAGACAGAGATCACGACAGAACGACAGAGAGAGAGAGAGAGAGAGAGAGAGAGAGAGAGAGAGAGAGAGAGAGAGAGAGAGAGAGAGAGAGAGAGAGAGAGAGAGAGAGAGAGAGAGAGAGAGAGAGATGACGACAGAGACGGCCGTGAAGTTAATATAAGGGATTTAAAAATACAAGATACACGAATGAGATTTGTGATCAAAACAATAAATTAAATTATTTTAAAATAGACTAATACACTCGTACACGTTTCGGCTAATGACGTCATCAGTAAAAATAAATTACACAAGTATTAAAATTAAATTTACATAATATAATACATACTATATCATGGAAAAATAATAATAAAAAACAACCACATCAACACATAAACGAAAAGAAGAACGATGGGCACAATTGCTTAACAAAGACACAGGATGTGAGAAATGGTATAATGGTATAATGGTATAATGGTATAATGGTATAATGGTATAATGGTATAATGGTATAATGGTATAATGGTATAATGGTATAATGGTATAATGGTATAATGGTATTATGGTATTATGGTATAATGGTATAATGGTATAATGGTATAATGGTATAATGGTATAATGGTATAATGGTATAATGGTATAATGGTATAATGTTATAATGGTATAATGGTATAATGGTATAATGGTATAATGGTATAATGGTATAATGGTATAATGGTATAATGATATAATGGTATAATGGTATAATGGTATAATGGTATAATGGTATAATGGTATAATGGTATAATGGTACATGAACATCTTCTGAATCTTGTGGTCAACTTAACAGAACACCATGAAATTAATATATTGTTCGGTGAGAAGAGGTGTTATAAATGATTATGAGTGGGCTCCACAAGCATAAAGAATAAAGACATACACAGGCGCATAATAGCAGAGTGAATTACACTAGGAGATCGCTCAACATACCATCAACATGCATTGTGGAAGCATGGAGAAAGACAAAGACATACATTTACAAAAATGATTTCGAATATTATGTTTCTCTTGACCCACAAAAGCAAGCCATTTATTATATACATGATCTTTTTTATTCATTTGTTGAAATTCAATATATTTTCGCCATCAGCTGGTTTAACCTATGAACTCTGGCGTGTTGACGTAGCATCAGCGGAGACAACCATCATTTGCCTGTCAAATCCGTTCAAAGGAGATTTCACATTTATACGTAGGCTATAATTCTACACTCCGGTAGCCACCGAAATTTTAAGCGCTGACGGGTGGGTGTCAATTTTTCATTCTTACAATTACAAATCCAGGGCTCGGCATCATTGGAGTGATCTCATTTTTAAACTCTCAACCCGGATTGTTGATGCATGGTGGAGCACGTGAACATATATATCCAACATATTTAATATTTTACATATAAACTCGAGCAACTCAGGACAGACCTTGTGGCATAACTGGAGCATCTGTCATCTCAGCAACTGAAACTGTTTAGTTTATTTACGCTCCTGTAAATTTATTGACTTGACACAATTAGCTGACACAACAGGGTCATGTGACGGCCCAGGGTCATGTGACAGCCCAGGGTCATGTGACAGCCCAGGGTCATGTGACAGCCCAGGGTCATGTGACGGCCCAGGATTCAGATAAGGGTGTGACGAGGGTGATCAGATTTGTGTCAGGGTGTCATTTGTCATAACGCTCTGATTCCGTCACGTGTAACTTGAATCTACCGTAAGGACAACGCCACAACATCCCCGAGACATCTGTCTTGTTGAGAAGAAATGGAGTCTCTCATTAAATGGAGTCTGTCGTTAAATGCAGTCTGTCAGTAAATGCAGTCTGTCAGTAAATGGAGTCTGTCAGTAAATGGAGTCTGTCATTAAATAGAGTCTGTCGTTAAATGCAGTCTGTCAGTAAATGGAGTCTGTCAGTAAATGGAGCCTGTCATTAAATGGAGTCTGTCATTAAATGTAGTCTGTCATTAATTTAGAAACTGTCGTTAAAGATATCAGTGACCTCACATGCAGCCCACGTGGTCGCTGTTGACTCAAAAAACAACATTTCCTGGACGTTCATCCTCCTACAATAAATATAAACAAATTTATTTGTTCGGTCACCGTCCCCCCCCCTTTCCCCGTTTTTACACCAAGTCTCCCACTACGTCTACCCTGATATCTCAACATTTTATCTCAGTCCTGGGCGTACGTGATTTTATTGAAGTCTTATTTTAACCCAGCTAATTTACAGCAGCATTGGCCACTTTGCGAATTGGCCGGCCACTTCACGAAGTGGCCTATTTCGGGCTTTGGTCGTAACATATACAAAAAGTATTTTGAAATAAGAAATGGCGGAGATGGATGAGTCTAACAATGTCTTCTAATGATTATATTTGCTTTCAGTTCGGAATTGGACTTGAATCTATTGAAGTTCCTGGATTCTATCTCCGAGCAGACGTTTCTGAAAGGTCATTGATAGGTCATGGCCCTTAAAATCCTGGCCTCACCCTTGTACAGTCGGACCGTGCTAAGTCGAACTCAAAGGGACCCAAACAAAATTCGACTTACGGAGTTTTCGAGTTAGCGAAAATGACGTAATAGGCGCAGAATTTGCCCAGAATTTAACAATTAATTAAATATAGGAAGGTTTAACTTTTAAAAAAAATATTCTTTAACATTTTAAAATTCAACCCTAAAATATTTGCAACCCGTAAAAGACATAGATGTTAACAGCGACATCAGAACTGAATATCAATGCTTAATCGATATAAACTTTCAATATTAAATGATAATTTTCAAAAATATTTAGTATCTTATTAAAAAATAATTTATTTTTATTTTATTTATTGGAACAGTGTAATAGATTTGGACCGAACTTTACAAGAAAGGCAACTCCGTTTATCTTTACGCTGGCAGCGAACTCATTTTGCTTTATCTCCCTGTTATCAGACAAGCTATTTGTAGAACTACAGAGAAATGTTGGCACTCCATGGATGCGGCTTTCAACTTGTCTACGCACTTTACATTTACGGAAGACGAGATTATTTCATTCTGTGAATGGATAGAAATAAAACGTTTATACTGCTGTCAATTGGCAGGGCCGGTCTTAGCAATTGCGGGGCCCTATGCGGCTTAGTATGGGAAATGGATTGCGCGGGCCCAGTATGGGTAGGGATAAGGAATTAATTAGGATAATAAGAGACATTTAAGATAGGCGGGAGCTATGAAAGTGCGGGGCCCACTGCGGCCGCATATGTTTCAGTGGCCTGTGACCGGCCTTGTCTATTTGCCTAGCTATTTCCTTGCTTGATAGTGATTTTTCAACCAGCATTATTACACGAATATCGTTATTTTAACAGTAATAGTCATAGATCAAACTGAGCATCAACCTGAACTCAAAGGCGTAACCAGGGTCAGTACCACCCAGGGCGGACCAACCCCTTTTCCCCACCTTGTAACAACCCAAGAGATATCGAAAACAACCCTATAGACATTTACTACACGGATATGCTAGCTCGGATTGCTGCAATCGATAGTTGTTATATTAATAATGTATGTCATATAGAATGAGACTGCGATAAAGCTTTTAGTTGTTTAAACATTTTAACAGTGTTGACCATGACGGCATTTCAGATATTGCAGCAACTGGTATTTTATATGCAAGCAATGTTTGTTGTTGGTCCGTCGTGATCGACGATGACCACTCTCATCATATTTGCTGGGCCGCCACATGTGTGTGTTCTCTGGTGGCTTATTAACCCTATTTTTGCATGTCGGACAAGAGATAGAAGCGGTCCCTTCAGGGGGGTTTTGGTTTCGTTCCTTTCTGGCCTGGCCTGGCCTGGCCTGGCGTTTTAGCTTGGCAGCCTGTTGTCTATTAGCTTCACAGACAGCTGCGCCATTCCATATCGTAGAGCGCCAGTGGGCTCGGTTACTGGCTGCTGCTTCCCAGGAGTCATGTCCGATGTCGAAGGCCTTCAGATCCGTTTTAAGTGCGTCCTTGTAGCGCTTTCGTGGACCTCCGCGTGCTCTATGCCCTTCGGTAAGTTCACCATAGAAGAGCTTCTTGGGTAGGCGATGGTCGGGCATGCGCACTAGATGCCCCGCCCAGCGTAGTTGACTTTGCATGAGGATAGTGTGGATGCTGGGGAGTCCTGACCTGGCTAATATTTCGGTGTCTGGAACTTTTTCCTGCCATTTTATATTGAGAATTTTTCTAAGGCTTTTGGTGTGGAAGTGGTTCAGCAACCTCGCATGGCGTTGGTATACAATTCAAGTTTCACATGCATATAATAAGGTGGGGAGCACTACAGCTCTGTATACTTTTAGTTTTGTTTGGGTGCTGATTCCCCTTCTGTTCCAGACACTGTCATGTAATCTACCGAATGCTGCGCTGGCCTTTGAGATTCTGGAGTTCACCTCGTCATCAATATTGGCCTTCTGGGACAGTGTGCTGCCAAGGAAGGTAAAGCGGCTCTCTGTGTTGATTTTGTTGCCGTTGATGAATATGTTAGGCTCAGTATAGGATTTGCCCGGGGCCGGCTGGTATAGCACTTCTGTCTTTTTTGTGCTGATGGTGAGCCCAACGTTAGAGCACGCACTGGAAAATTTATCAGCACTTAGTTGCAGTTGTGCTTCGGAGCCTGCGTTAAGGGCACAATCATCAGCAAAAAGAAGTTCCAGGATGCTGTCTGATTTGACCTTTGTCTTAGCTTTAAGCCCCCTGAGGTTAAACAGACGACCATCAGTGCGATACCTGAAGTCAATGCCTACATTTCTATTCCTGAAGGCCTCTGTGAGCATGGCTGAGAACATGAGGCTGAACAATGTTGGGGCCAGAACACAGCCTTGCTTAACGCCATTTGTGACAGGGAATGGTTTAGAGACCTCTCCGTTGTCCTGGACTCGAGCCTGCATGCCATCATGGAATTGCCTTACATAAGGCAAGCAATAACCATGATAGGATCCACATGGACAATAGACTTATAAAACGATTTGGTACTTTGGCTCCATATGGAATTAACCAAATTCACAATTCCACGTAACTGCAGAATCTTGTTCCCGTTGTGGTTTCCACTGTTGATATTTGCTCCTTTTTCCTATATCCTGTGTCCTTGTTTGGTTTTGTTTTTCCTATCTTTTTATTTTACATAAATGATTTATGATATAATATTAGGGCTGTTAATGATTAATTCAAATTTAATCGTTTACTTTTGAAAAATTAACCATTAACTAATCGTTAATTTCGATTAAAGCCAAAAATTGAAATTTATAATGTCATAAGTAACATTTATTAAACGTACTTGTCGAAAATCAAAATAACACTGGAATGTCTTCTTTATATTGGCATTATTTAGTTCAAGTGATGAGCGGGTCTTATTGACAATATAACCAGCGAAACAATCGTTCACATGGCTTTAGATTTTCTCAGCTGAAGTTTCTAATACTGTAGTGGATTTTTGGTTTGCAGGTGATATTTAAGTGACGTGTTAGAACCAGGGTAGCAATGTTCACGTAAGCAGCGCGGCTGCACAGATATTTGACCGTCGACACTCAGGAGTTTAGGATTAACGCGCAGCAAATTATGTAAAATATTGCACACGAAATGATTGTTGTGCAACATTGCACATGAGTTTTTTTTAAACTTTGCACACGGACCAACGAAGCTTAGACTTCACGCTCATGAAATCATTTCATATTATTTTTAGAAGCGTCATTGAAAATATTAGAGGAAAATATTCATATATCGGTTTCTTTGCTGATAGAGATGGTATTCTAACATCATTGACATAAAAACAAGCTTTTTTTCTTAAATGAAATGAATACTTTGCGTGTTTAGTAAATCGTAGTTAAAATAGTATGTTTAAAACACGCAATGTTTTCGATGTAGGTCGGGAGAACTCATCATCTCCATGATAGCAAAGATAGAAATAATTTAACTACTTTAGAGATGAATAAATACCATTTAATTTTACCGCTGTTATAAAGTTGATTGTCAATCATAATGCAGCTTTGATTACTTAAAAAAACATATATAACTGTTTTTAGTTGTTGTGTTAAAAAAGAGAAAAGTAGAGAAAAGAACTGATTAATCGAATGGTTAAAAAAGAGACATAATCAAAGAGTTGTTTTCCAGTCATAGCAGTCAGGTACTCCGCCAGGAATAGAACCCATGGGCGTGGTTTGTGAGATATGAAGTTGTAATGTCAGACAAGGCGAGTTCTGCTGGGTGGGGTCTCAATAGTTAACTCTTGAGAGTTAAGTCTCAGATTTGTTTCCATTAAAACCCAAAAATTTTCATATTCAGTTTGTTAAAAATGTGGGATGCTCAAACTGACATTTGTAATAATAATGTAATATAAACCGTCATATATTTTCATTGTAAGTATTCAGGGAACCGGAAAAGGGTTTTTACAATTTCTTGTTCTGTGCAGAATTGAAAAAAAGGGCGTACACATTTATTTACATTTCCATTGTAGGTAGGGAAGGGTCTTATTTTCAACCTTTTTTTAGCTTTGTAAAAACGACACAGTATAACTATAAGCTAAGACAAGTACCATTCATAGGGTTGGTCGGTAGGAGAATAGGCAACAACATTTTCTTCGCCACACCCCCAACCTCAAAACACGAGCCATTTCTATAAAAATCAAAGGACTGCCTTATAGATATTTCTACTTTTCGGGGGATCAATCGTGGGACACTTGCATCTATCTAGTTGTTTATATTATCGAACCAACTTTGAACTTTGGAATTGACAAGCCGCGAGCTACTGCCTTCATGTTATAAATGACACATAACTTTGTTAATTTGTTTACAAACGTGTATCTAATTATTCTTATCATTTTACTAATTAAACTGCTCACGTTTTAAGTAAATAAGTTGTATTTGGCATCACGCCTTCTCTGTCGTAGTTAATGATATTAACGTGAACTCTGACCCCCAGATCATCGTCGTATACAGAAATACATTTTTATAGAAGATTTTGGTTTATGGAAGAACTAATGAAACAAAAACTAACATTGTTCTTGATGATGTTAAACTGTATGTTCTTGATGATGTTAAACTGTATGTTCTTGATGATGTTAAACTGTATGTTCTTGATGATGTTAAACTGTATGTTCTTGATGATGTTAAAACTGTATGTTCTTGATGATGTTAAACTGTATGTTCTTGATGATGTTAAACTGTATGTTCTTGATGACGTTAAAACTGTATGTTCTTGATGATGTTAAACTGTACGTTCTTGATGATGTTAAAACTGTATGTTCTTGATGATGTTAAACTGTATGTTCTTGATGACGTTAAAACTGTATGTTCTTGATGATGTTAAACTGTATGTTCTTGATGATGTTAAAACTGTATGTTCTTGATGATGTTAAAACTGTATGTTCTTGATGACGTTAAAACTGTATGTTCTTCGTGTTAGTACGGCGGACTGCCTCTCAGCTTTCATGTTTATCGCGTGAACGGTGTTTCATAGAACACATTTTAAAAAAAACAAACATTTTTACACCAAATGAAAACACACCTTGTGCGTACGTAATGTTGTCGTCAAAGCGTAAGACCGAGAGGGTGCAACTTTTTTTTCCAGTTTTATTAGGTGTTTATAGACTTGAATAGGTTTATTTAAAAAGTCTGCTTAAATATAAATTATAGATTTATTATTATTATTTAAAAAAGAACGATACTCATAAAACGACAGAAGTAGAACGTAGGCGATGACTGGTATTTATTGTCGGTAATGATCAGGGGCTCGGTTGATATTTCAATCTAAAGATGGACACATTGATCAGGTGCCCGCAGTACCCAACTACAGCTTCTGGTCAGGAAAAAGAATAAAAGTAAACATATTATTAAGTTCATGTGTGATGACGCGTTTTGAGGGCTTTATAATTTTGTTGATTTGTTTTTTTAAGTGTCCCATTTTTGTCTTTTGTTTAAGTCTTGTTTTTGCAATTTCTGCTTTTGGCAAACGGTTGATAAATGGGATCTTGGACCCTTTTACAATGACTGGAAAGGGTCCATCTCCTCCAAATGGCAGTTTAGGATATTAGCGTTTTTTAAACATTGTTTAAATTTGTCGGAAGCAATTTACTTTATTTAATATCATTAGCGTTTCTCTGTGTTGGCGTTGCAATGTTTCTAGAAGCTACTGAGCAGCACGCTCCCATATACAATTTTAACTCTCTGATTTTAACAACAAAATGCATTGGTTCGCCTGATAATTTAGTTTTAGATTCTTTAACAGTGGTGGGGTGAGCGGGTATGCTGTAGGTAATATGAGAAGAGTTCGCAGCGATAAGTGTCCTGCCGTCAAAGATTACGTGGAGAAATATTATTTTTTCTATGAACAGCTGACCTCGTAACAGACCGTACAACATATTTTGCAAGAACGTAACGTCTTGCTAAGATTCTATCTACTCCTTGAGCCGAAATTTTAGTTGAACTTGTAAACACATCAGATCGGTCTAACAGAATAAAGGGCATACAGAAGAATTTCTTTTCTTTTATAAGTTTTCTCTACATTATTGGATACAAATATACCTAAATCAATATACATAATTCCCGTTGTCTGTATGTATGGATGTAATTATAATGCTGTTTAGATGGCGCTGCGAAATTTGTAATGATGTTAGGTGGCGCTGCGATCGATTTTGTTTTGTAGTGCTGCACCAAAAATAAACACTTTTCGAACGTTCCGCATAAATTGAATATGATAATAAATGAACCAAATAAAAATAAATAAAATAAATGAAAGTTCTGTATTTCGTTATTTTTAAATCCTTTATATTAACTCGTGGTGTCTGCGGCGGACCTTGCTTGCTTGCTTGTCGCCAAAACTTTTGATCGATTTTTAACCCACTTGCTCGTAAGATAGCGAGCTGAAATTTTGCAGGCAGTTTTGTACCGATGATAAAAACAATGTATCAAAATTTCAGATCGATCGCATGTACCGTAATTAAATTATTGATTTTTTAGATTATTTTTTTTATTCCTATGTATCATGCTATTTTTTGAGATAGAGCGTCGCGGTGCGTATTATATTGAACAACCTTTCTGTCGCGCAATAAGGTGCGTATTTTATTGACAGCTCTTTTTATAAACATATTCCTGATCGGTGCGCATTATATTAAACACGTTTTACGACACAACTGCAATTTTGTATTTCTGGATGGTCTGGCGCTGCGTATTATAATGAACATTCTTTTAGTTACTTCTCGTACATAAAGGATTTATAGTCAAAAACTTGGTTTTTTACGGGTTGTTTTTATTTAATGTGATGTGTATTTATTTTGAAAACTTCCGTCATTTTTGACGGGTGATACGCTAGTAAATTAACATAATTTTCAATACTCGTGCAAATTAACATCGTAAAACTGAAATTTATTTAACTATTTCAAACGTGTATCACTTTACAGATTAATATTGGTACTATTGAGTTAATTGATGTTTCAAATATAGTAATAAATTTTATTTTTATTTAACTCGTAGTCACTTCCATGTTACCAAAACTGATTTAGCACAACAACAGCTGAAAATGTGTTCCTACGTTAAATGAGTCTCACCATATTTTATGGGACCGAATCTACGCCTGGTGACCCTTTCTGGCATATTTTGAGAGGCCCTGAAATGCTGGCTCATGGTTTATTAATAAATGCCAAGGACCAGAGAGGTGCAGCTCTAAAAGTCTTTCATGTTATTTTATGTAAGAGCTCTTCGCCAGAATCCTTGCAGGTATGATAAGTTGCGTCAAACTAAATTAATGTTCAGGAGATAAAATAACAGATTCAAACACATCAGAGTAATACACTCAGAAGATGTCGATACTTATTTTTTGTTACCCACTTAATATATTAGCGGATGACTTATGGAATAAAGAGTCTTAATCGTAACGTGTCTCTTGTTTGATCTGTGTCATGAGATGTCAGTATCGCGTGATGTCTGTGTCTTGTGATGTCCATGTCCATGTCATGTGAAGTTGTGATGTCTGTGCTTTGTGATCTCTGTGTCTTGTGATGTCTGTGTCTTTTGATGTCTGTGTTGTGTGATGTGTGTGCCTTGTGATGTCCGTGTTGTGTGATGTCTGTATCTTGTGAAGTCCGTGTCATGGGAAGTTGGGATGTCTGTTTCTTGTGATGTCTGAGCCCTGTGATGTCTGTGTCTTTTGATTTCTGTGTTTTGTGATCTCTGTGTCTTTTGATGTCTGTGTCTTGTGATGAATGTGTCTTGTGATCTCTGTGTCTTGTGATGTCTGAGTCCTGTGATGTCTGTGTCTTTTGATTTCTGTGTCTTGTGATCTCTGTGTCTTTTGATGTCTGTGTCTTGTGATGAATGTGTCTTGTGATCTCTGTGTCTTTTGATATCTGTCTCTTTTCATGTCTGTTTTATCTAATAGTTTTGTCGTCTTTGGTCTAAACTATGCGACTTATTCGATTATTATGATAAATGAAAGTATAAATTAATTTCTAAATTAAAAAACAAATCTAACATATAATGCTAAAGCTAACAAAAATATGACAAACTAGATTCGAGTTAAGCAGAAAACGTTGTATATTTTTCCTACTTCACAAAATCTTTTTGCCAAACGTCTCTCACTCATCCTGGTTAGATTTGTGCACAATGTAACACTCGGGGTAAGAGCTGTGCACAATATAACACTCGGGGTAAGAGCTGTGCACAATATAACACTCGGGGTCTGAGCTGTGCACAATATAACACTCTGGGTATGAGCTGTGCACAATATAACACTCGGGGTCTGAGCTGTGCACAATATAACACTCTGGGTATGAGCTTTGCACAATATAACACTCGGGGTCTGAGCTGTGCACAATATAACACTCTGGGTATGAGCTGTGCACAATATAACACTCGGGGTATGAGCTGTGCACAATATAACACTCTGGGTATGAGCTGTGCACAATATAACACTCGGGGTAAGAGCTGTGCACAATATAACACTCGGGGTAAGAGCTGTGCACAATATAACACTCGGGGTATGAGCTGTGCACAATATAATACTCGGGGTATGAGATGTGCACAATATAACACTCTGGGTATGAGCTGTGCACAATATAACACTCGGGGTCTGAGCTGTGCACAATATAACACTCTGGGTATGAGCTGTGCACAATATAACACTCGGGGTATGAGCTGTGCACAATATAATACTCGGGGTATGAGATGTGCACAATATAACACTCTGGGTATGAGCTGTGCACAATATAACACTCGGGGTATGAGCTGTGCACAATATAACACTCTGGGTATGAGCTGTGCACAATATAACACTCTGGGTATGAGCTGTGCACAATATAACACTCTGGGTATGAGCAGTGCACAATATAACACTCGGGGTCTGAGCTGTGCACAATATAACACTCTGGGTATGAGATGTGCACAATATAACACTCGGGGTATGAGCTGTGCACAATATAACACTCTGGATATGAGATGTGCACAATATAACACTCGGGGTATGAGCTGTGCACAATATAACACTCTGGATATGAGATGTGCACAATATAACACTCGGGGTATGAGCTGTGCACAATATAACACTCTGGATATGAGATGTGCACAATATAACACTCGGGGTATGAGCTGTGCACAATATAACACTCTGGATATGAGATGTGCACAATATAACACTCGGGGTATGAGCTGTGCACAATATAACACTCGGGGTATGAGCTGTGCACAATATAACACTCGGGGTATGAGCTGTGCACAATATAACACTCGGGGTATGAGCTGTGCACAATATAACACTCGGGGTATGAGCTGTGCACAATGTAACATAACTCTGGGTATCGTTTACCTACATTGAATTGGTAAATTGTTCAAAGAAATATTAACTAATATTGATACTCGATGTTATGGGTTTGTTATTTTTGGCTATTTAATGTGTATTTAGTTTTATTTGTATGCTATACACATAATAATTCTTCAAATGAGTAGCTAATGTTAAAAGTGAAATAACTTTCAGATCAAGACTTAGACGAACCCCAAAAATCAACAGCGCAGTAGTAAAACCTTTGATTGTCTCCACCTGGACTAGTTGATCCAATCAATGGTAACCATTGTCTGTTGACGTCATCTCACTTGCTTTGCTCCAATCAGCCTTTCTATTTCAGTTCTGCCTTGGACATGCCGCGTCGTGATTGGCTGTTGCTTGTAGAATTCGGTTATACTCTTGTTGTGATGTGACATGATGTTCTAATTAATTGTAAAGTTTGGTTCTCTTCTCTAATTCACATTTTTCAGCTTGTCCACTTGTTAGTTGCTTGTTTGCTTGCATTACTCTAATCGATTAGCTCTCTATCGATTAGTCCACCTGTCTAATCTGTATTTACCTACCTACCTACCTACTTTAGCTTCCTACTTATCTACATTCATAATCTTTTACAAATGTACCAACTCGTCTACGTAACGATTCACCAACACACCTACTTACCTTCCCATGTACTTACCTATGTACTTAACTGCCTACCTGCTTAACTATCCTAACTGCTTAGCTTACCCACCTGCTCAACTAACTTACCTTCTCAACTTACCTACCTACTTACCTACCTACTTACTTACCTACTTACCTACCTACTTACCTACCTACTTACCTACCTACTTACCTACCTACTTACCTACCTACTTACCTACCTACTTACCTACCTACTTACACATACCTACTTACCTACCTACTTACCTACCTACTTAACTTAACTACCTACTTAACTTACCTCCCTTCATACTCGTCTACCTACTTACTAACTCGTGTACGTACCAATTCCCCTACACACCTACTTACTTTCACATGTACCTAACTACTTAACTAAAATTGCCTACATACATACAAAATCACATACTACATAACAACATACCTTAGTATGAACATATTTTACCAGCTTACTACCTACCCACCTATCCACCCATTTCATTCCACCATCAATCCACTCATCCATTTATCAGTGCCTCCATCCATCCCTTATTTTCCAATCCCCCCATTCATTAATCCATCCATCTACCCATTCAATAATCCATCCATCTACCCACCCATTCAATAATCCATAAATCTACCCATTCAATAATCCACCCATCTACCCATTCAATAATCCATCCATCTACCCATTCAATAATCCATCCATCTACCCATTCAATAATCCATCTACCCACCCATTCAATAATCCATCCATCTACCAATTCAATAATCCATCCATCTACCCATTCAATAATCCATCCATCTACCCATTCAATAATCCATCCATCTACCCATTCAATAATCCATCCATCTACCCGTTCATTCAATAATCCATCCATCTACCTATTCAATAATCCACCCATCTACCCATTCAATAATTCATCCATCTACCCATTCAATAATCCACCCATCTACCCATTCAATAACCCATCCATCTACCCATTCAATAATCCATCCATCTACCCGTTCATTCAATAATCCATCCATCTACCCATTCAATAATCCACCCATCTACCCATTCAATAATCCATCCATCTACCCATTCAATAATCCATCCATCTACCCATTCAATAATCCATCCATCTACCCATTAAATAATCCATCCATCTACCCATTCAATAATCCACCCATCTACCCATTCAATAATCCATCCATCTACCCATTCATTCAATAATCCATCCATCTACCCATTCAATAATCCATCCATCTACCCATTCAATAATGCATCCATCTACCCATTCAATAATCCATCCATCTACCCATTCAATAATCCATCCATCTACCCATTCAATAATCCATCCATCTACCCATTCAATAATCCATCCATCTACCCATTCAATAATCCATCCATCTACCCATTCAATAATCCACCCATCTACCCATTCAATAATCCATCCATCTACCCATTCATTCAATAATCCATCCATCTACCCATTCAATAATCCATCCATCTACCCATTAAATAATGCATCCATCTACCCATTCAATAATCCATCCATCTGCCCATTCAATAATCCACCCATCTACCAATTCAATAATCCATCCATCTACCCATTCAATAATCCACCCATCTACCCATTCAATAATCCATCCATCTACCCATTCAATAATCCATCCATCTACCCATTCAATAATCCATCCATCTACCCATTCATTCAATAATCCATCCATCTACCCGTTCATTCAATAATGCATCCATCTACCCATTCAATAATGCATCCATCTACCCATTCAATAATCCATCCATCTACCCATTCAATAATCCATCCATCTACCCACCCATTCATTAATCCATCCATCTACCCACCCATTCATTAATCCATCCATCTATCCATTCAATAATCCATCCATCCACCCAGTCAATAATCCATCCATCTACCCATTCAATAATGCATCCATCTACCCATTCATTAATTCTTCTATCTCATTTCACTGTCACGTTTGTTTCTCTCTTTCAATATCAAACTTACCATCAATTTATCAAACATAAAATTTTAAAAGCCAGGTCTTGTCTCTGATGTCTTCTCACAGTCGAGATCTTGTTGTTGTTTTTTATATGTGTTGTCAGTTTCACTTTCTGCTTTTAATGACCGCTGCTCTCTTAAGCATGTCTTGCAAACGATGTAGTTTTATTTCAAACTAATGATGTAGTTTTATTTCAAACTAATGATGTAGTTTTATTTCAAACTAATGATGTAGTTTTATTTCAAACTAATGATGTAGTTTTATTTCAAACTAATGATGTAGTTTTATTTCAAACTAATGATGTAGTTTTATTTCAAACTAATGATGTAGTTTTATTTCAAACTAATGATGTAGTTTTATTTCAAACTAATGATGTAGTTTTATTTCAAACTAATGATGTAGTTTTATTTCAAACTAATGATGTAGTTTTATTTCAAACTAATGATGTAGTTTTATTTCAAACTAATGATGTAGTTTTATTTCAAACTAATGATGTAGTTTTATTTCAAACTATTGATGTAGTTTTATTTCAAACTAATGATGTAGTTTTATTTCAAACTAATGATGTAGTTTTATTTCAAACTAATGATGTAGTTTTATTTCAAACTAATGATGTAGTTTTATTTCAAACTAATGATGTAGTTTTATTTCAAACTAATGATGTAGTTTTATTTCAAACTAATGATGTAGTTTTATTTCAAACTAATGATGTAGTTTTATTTCAAACTAATGATGTAGTTTTATTTCAAACTAATGATGTAGTTTTATTTCAAACTAATGATGTAGTTTTATTTCAAACTAATGATGTAGTTTTATTTCAAACTAATGATGTAGTTTTATTTCAAACTAATGATGTAGTTTTATTTCAAACTAATGATGTAGTTTTATTTCAAACTAATGATGTAGTTTTATTTCAAACTAATGATGTAGTTTTATTTCAAACTAATGATGTAGTTTTATTTCAAACTAATGATGTAGTTTTATTTCAAACTAATGATGTAGTTTTATTTCAAACTAATGATGTAGTTTTATTTCAAACTAATGATGTAGTTTTATTTCAAACTAATGATGTAGTTTTATTTCAAACTAATGATGTAGTTTTATTTCAAACTAATGATGTAGTTTTATTTCAAACTAATGATGTAGTTTTATTTCAAACTAATGATGTAGTTTTATTTCAAACTAATGATGTAGTTTTATTTCAAACTAATGATGTAGTTTTATTTCAAACTAATGATGTAGTTTTATTTCAAACTAATGATGTAGTTTTATTTCAAACTAATGATGTAGTTTTATTTCAAACTAATGATGTAGTTTTATTTCAAACTAATGATGTAGTTTTATTTCAAACTAATGATGTAGTTTTATTTCAAACTAATGATGTAGTTTTATTTCAAACTAATGATGTAGTTTTATTTCAAACTAATGATGTAGTTTTATTTCAAACTAATGATGTAGTTTTATTTCAAACTAATGATGTAGTTTTATTTCAAACTATTGATGTAGTTTTATTTCAAACTAATGATGTAGTTTTATTTCAAACTAATGATGTAGTTTTATTTCAAACTAATGATGTAGTTTTATTTCAAACTAATGATGTAGTTTTATTTCAAACTAATGATGTAGTTTTGTGTAATCGTTAAATAAATGAATGCATTTTTTGTTATTTGTTGTTGTTTTGTTAATACTGAAAATGATGTTTGGATGTTGTGAATTAAAATATCTTGCTCTAATTCCAAACTTGCAGGAGATGTTTTAGGGTCAACACATTTAAAAAAAAAGTTTTTTTTATTAAATAAGAAATTGTTATAAGTTATTATGTACTTAAGATATACATTTTAGTTTGAAAAAAAGAAAAGGAAAATTAACCATTAGAATATTTAATTTTTCAAATTATTATTTTCATTGCGTGTGTGTTTGTGAGTGAGTGTATTTGTGTGTGTGTGTGTATGTGTGTGTGTGTGTGCAACTTGTACCAAAAGGTTTGTTAATTTCATTCTTTTGTCTTGAAATTTTTGAAGACCGACAACAGTAACAGATAGTCACAAAAACACGTGTGTATCAAAAGTAGCATGCTTTTATTTCCGTATACCTTTTTTTATTTAACATTTGTAATTGTTACCGTTAAAAACATTTCAACTTCCGCTGTACTCAGATCACTAATTACTTCTTGGTTACTCACTGACTTGTTTGTCTTGTATTCCAGCCTTCCTACGACCGCTATGGGAGTCTGTCTAGTGGAAGGACTTACGGTTCGGTAAGTTCAAAAATGTGACAGATTTTCGTGAATTACTTGAGTTTGGCGGCAATAAGATGGCATTGCGAGGGGTTGAGAATAAATGAAATAATTTCATTTTTAAAAACAAGAAAATATTAAAAGTTGCGTATCAACAATAAAACAAAAATGTTGAACTAGCATTTTATGCATTTCGTTATTTTTCATTTATTTATTTCACAAAATATTTCAAAATCTGTTATCTTGAAACTATCTATCATTTCGTTTTTATTAGGGGCCGTCCATGAAGTACGTCACGCTCCAGAGGGGGGGGTGTAAGAAAGTGTGACAGTTTGTGACAGGGGGGGTGTGTCCGTCCTTGTCTGACGTCACGCTGTTTTATATTACATTTTGATTATTTTGTTAATTAAAAAAAACATTTTTGTTAAAAAGTGTGACGTACTTTAGGGGGGGGGGTGTCCGAGATGTGTGACAGTTTGTGACGGGGGGAGGGGGGAGTTAAAAATGGTCAAAAATAGCGTGACGTACTTTATGGACGGCCCCTTAGTCGTATATTTACATGACCAGATAGTAAAAGTATATGGGGGAATAAAAAAGGAAAATAAGCGTGTAATTCTATTTTGCAAAGTTATATCTCTTACATAAACTGTCGACCAAAAAAAATCAAGGCATGCCTCTTCTTTTAATTTTATGTTTACTAAATTTTAATATGCAATTTTATGTTTTATAAAATGTAATATCTAATTTTATGTTTAATAAATTTAATAACTAATTTTATGTTTTAAAAAAATTTCTCTAGTTTTTAATAAAACAGCGTTGTTTTATTATTATTTTTTTATTATTGTATTATTGACAAAATATACGTAACTAATTACGTGTATATGATTTGTAATTTAAAATTGTTTATTAGTTTAAAATTCGTTTAAATTCACTGATATTCAATATTTTTAAGGATATCGAACTTACCATAGCCTGCTTGTAGTTTTAGATGCTAGTCTATAGATATCTTGTTTTTTCCGATGGCAAACAAAAGGAGGCGTCAACTCCATGATTGGTGTCATGTGACTTCATACAATCCTTTAGGGAGTTCTAACTCGTTCTGCTGGTGTCCCTTTTTGCACAAATCTTGGACGCACTGTACCCAGATGTTGAAGTTTAATTGATTTTTTGTCTTTGTTGCTTACACTATAAGGTCACTCGAGTACTGTCTTTTGTAATACCATAATCTCATGCAGTGATCAAAGTGAATGTTTTGATGAATTATTCCTATAACAAACATTGCCTGTACACACATGTATCTAGGTGTTATAGGATTTTCTTTACGATTATACAACCGATGAAAAAAAAGGAAGTAAGAGGGTGAAACTTTTGTTGCTTTTCTCGGATCAAGACAACTAAGGAGAGACGGAAACCGCCGCCCGATAGAAGAGAACCCTTTCAAAAATAAAACTATTTTCATTCTTATGCTTCACTTCAATTCAAAATTAAACTGATACTTGGCTAAAGACTGATCAGGTTGATATGAACATTTAGTTAAGTTTCTTGATTTTAAATACCAATAATTTATAATGCTATCTTTGAAAATATTCCTGGAAATAAAATCCTCTGAGTGAAGATTTAGGATCATTGGTTATAAAAAGGTTGATCTGAAAAAAAAACTTTGTAAAAAATAAATGGTCAATGACATTTTAATTTCTATCCGGCAAAAAATCAATTACTCGATGAAACGAAATGTTGGTACTTAACTTACTTTTATTTAGTGCAATCATTAGAGTTACTTGTAAAACCAATTAACGCGTGGGACTGTTCGCATTTATATTCACTAGTACAATTAATCCCATTCATATTCACTAGTAAAACTAATTCCATTCATATTCACTAGTACAAATAATTCCATTCATATTCACTAGTGAAATATACACTTGCACATACACATGTTACAATTAAATCATGTGAAACCTATTAGATTTATATTCCCTTAAATACTAGAATCATACAATTTAAAACAATTTAAAATGTTACAATGCATTTCCTCAACTCTGCTCCTCCATTCGGTCATTTCTCTACGGTTGAATTATCTATATATATATATATAAATGAAACTATGTATGAATGTGTTTCCTTTATAGCTGACTAAATCATTTAATCGGTCACCATGAAACTTTAGAAGATTGTTGGGTACGCTCCCATGACGGTAGCCTTAATAGTAAATAACTCCCCCCCCCAAAAAAAAACAAAAAAAAACAATTTAAACATTGACATTCATGGCGGGCTGGTTGTCCAAAATGTCTTTTTTTTTGTTCTTAAATTAGCTATATATATATATATCAATTAGTTTAAGCGTTAGCTCCTGGGAAAATGAATTCATCTTGACCAATCATGGTACGTAAAAACTTGATAGCCTATATTAAAATAATACAGGGCATTTAACTCCTAATGTCCATTTCTCCGGGGCCGGGGGCCCAACATCTTTAATTTCGTAAATGTTTAAGACTTTATTCCCAATTAGATTTTAAATAATTTTGTAAATAAAATCTATTATGTTCCTGCATGAAATGAACAGGTATTTCAAAATGTATATCTTGCACCAATCGGACCGGGGGCCTTTAATATTGTTCTTTACTTATGTAGGCTATATAAAATTAAATTGTTTAATCGTTAGCTACTGGGTAAATTAAATGATCTTGACCAAAATGGGTATATAAAAACTTAATAGCCCATATTAAGATGCTATAGGATATTGGGCTCCTAATGTCCATTTCTTTTCAGCCGGGCCCCCAAATCTTTTTTTCGTAAACATTTAGAATTTTATTCCCATTATGGTTTTACACGATCTTTACAAATACATGCATTGACAAATATACCTATTATGACCCTTAATGTCGTTTTATCCTTATATAAGCTATAAAAAAAGTATCTCAAACATGTTCTAAGTTCTACTAAACAGTGTTAACGGGTGGATCTTGGCCTAACTTTATATTTAAAAATTTTATTTGCTAAAAAAAAACTATTACAGGGCATTGAAATCCTAAGCCAGGGGCTCAAAAAAAAATCTTGGGGGGGGGGTAAATTTTTAAACACTTATTTCACTTTTCTATAGTAAACGTTCTTGATAAATAATGACAATTATCTTTATAATAATCCAGATAGATTTCATCAGGTTTTTCAGATGTTTCTCATTTTGGACTAAGGGGCCCTTCATTTCGCTTTTCCTAAGCTTAATAAAGATTTCTTAAAACATTAGCTACGGGCACCATTTATCATATCGACAAGAAACTTTAGG